>JAESVK010059882.1:0-22486 GCA_017140935.1 Hamamelis virginiana | reverse complement strand
GTAGTTTAAAGATTTATTTTAAATATGAGATATTTCAAATAAACCTTAAGAGCTATGCTTTCTTTAATAAAGAGTTATTAGAAAGCAATGTTTCCATAATGGTTGAGAACCATTCCTTTATGAAACATTATAAGGGATTTTATATTATTAAAGAGTTTAATAAATAAATACCTTGTTTCAAAAAAGACTAGTGGGAGCAATAAAGTATTTATTCATTCTCAGCTTTCTTTATTTAAGTACATACTTTAAATACTAAGTGTAGTATCATGAATTCCATAAAAGTTATAGGAATTCTAATCTTTCAAAAATGTTGATTTTATGAGGGATTATATATGAGTTTAATATTTGAGAAATATGGAATCTCATAAAAGATTATGTACTTAATATCATTAATGCTACAAAAGGTTGTTGGCAGATATTGGAATTATTCAGAATAATGATCCTGAATAAAAGTAAGTATATTCTTAAGTTAGTTAAGATTGTGATACTTACATGAATAAAGGAATCTAAAAGGATGCCATTTACAAGTTGCCTAAAAGAATGCCTAGTACATACTGTTCTCTGCCAAGATCATAGGTCTCATTTACTAGACATCAGAGTTGGCAGCAAAATTGTAGTTTAATTACTATTATTGAAAATAATAAAGATGCAAAGTTTGTTTGCATAGGATCTCCATTGCCATAACGTCTATGGGAGTTATAAAGCCTTGTCTTTCGAAGACTAGTATAAGATACTATGGTGATTGGCTTTAGTGCAAGTGGGAGATTGTTAGAGATATGCCCTAAAACCAATCCTAAAGTGCATATCTATTTCATATTAGGATAAGAAGGTATTACTTATCGTCTATATATTCAATTATATATACGATAATGTCCATGAATAAATGATAGGAGAAATATGTATCTCAAGTTTGTTGAGATATGAAGACTCATATTTCTCATACACATTTATTCTAAAAGTGTTCCTGCTCATAGGTTTATTAAAGAGGACATTTATTAAACCGACAAGAGTAGCACAGATTTAAACTAACTCCAATGGGAGGATAGGTAGTCTTTCCTATCAGTGTAGTGACACTTAGGTTAATCTGTGGGTGCATATTAGAGAATATGTACACTGAACATAATCTACTAGAATATTCCTATGGATATTAAGTTAAAGGAATATTCTTATGTTACGTCCATTTGGTAATCCTAAGACCTGAGACACCATGGATGTCTTATGCCTGAGTTGTTAGGGTTTGATAGTGTTTTATACAGCCTTGATCTTAAGGTTGTAGTCGGCACTCATTGGCTCTAATAGGTCTTGAATGAAGGCATATGAGTGGTCAATAAGGAATCATCACTCTCAATGTTATGAGAGAGAATGTCAGGGTCAGTTCTCAAATATAACTCTCAATGTGAATCTCTGGCCAGAGTGATAGATGAAATATGAAAGGGTTTCATAGGGTTCATCTTATTGAGATTATAATTTGAAGAACATATGATAAGAAAGTTAAGATAGGGTTTTGACTTATATCCATACCCTAAATATCTTAACTGTGACATTAGGGGATGAAGGATTAAGTAACAAGAAGGGTTCACATAGTTCTGCTATTCACCCAAACCTAGGGCATGTCATGACACATTGCTAGACGTCACTCATGACCAGTGAAAGCCTATTGATAAGTGTTACCAACGAGGGCATAATTGGAATAGTTTCAATTAAACCTTTAAATAGAAAGTTTCTATTTTAGGAGACATGGAGATGTCCCTGGTCACTGCTAGGTTGGGGTGAACCCAATGGGTCACACACAAACAAAGAGCATAAGAGAGTCTCTTGAATTAAAGAGAGAAGGGAATTTCCTAAAACTAATTCCAATAATAACTTTATATATTATTTGTGAATATATAGAAGGAATTAAGTTATATATTAATTAGTAATATATAAAAGGAATTAAGTTACTTTTGGAAATAAGTATTAAATAGAAACCCTAGGGGTTTTCTATAAATACTAGAGCTTGTGACATGCTAGCACTAAGCCTCCATCCTCACTTTAGAGAAAAAGTTTCTCTCCCTCTCTCAAGCTTGATTCTTCCATTGTTAAGAAGCTTCAAGGATTCAAGCGGTTTTGTGTTCGTGTGGACTTCGTTGGAGACTTCATCCTTTTTGAAGTTCGAGATCAACAATTGCAAATCGAAAGGCGTATCAAGTAAGATTTATTTATGTTTGATAAATATATATGCTTATATGTAAATCATATGTCCCTATGCTTGTACGATCATGGTTAGGATATTCGATGATGGAACCATCTTTATAAAAATATTTATTTTGTCTTCCGCTGCGATTCCATGTATTTCGAACGATTCCTTTCAGATGGAGCATTGAATAGGAAAGAATGTGGTATAGGAATTTGTTTGGAAACGCCGGAGGATGTAATGATACCCGTGGCAGTGAAGCTGAACTTTAGGGCCACCAATAACATTGCTGAGTATGAGGCTTGTATGCTAGCCTTAGAGTCGGCATTGGCCTTAGGAGTAGAAGAACTTGAAGTGTATGGGGATTCAGCCCTTATCATATGCCAAATTAGAGGAGAGTGGAAAACTAAGGATGAGAAGCTATTGTCATATCATGATTATCTAGAGACATTGGTGAAAGAATTCCGTTAAATAAAATTCTTTTATCTGTCAAGGCAAAAGAACAAGTTTGCGGATGCCTTAGTCACTCTAGCATCCATTACAGAGATTCGAATAAAAGGGGAGTAGAATCGACTATTGTCGAATCCAGAGAAGAGCTAATTTACTATTGTGCACTAAGGGAAGGAGAACCAAACAACGGAAAGCCGTGGTATCATGATATTCAGTAATACTTGGAAAAAGGGGAATATCCGCCGGAAGCATCCTATGTTGACCGAAGAACTTTGAGAAATTGGCTAGCCAGTTCATCTTGTGCAGTGGGAAGTTGTATAAAAGATCTTTTGATGGTGTCCATCTCTTGTGTGTAAAAGAAGACGAGGCAAAGCAGGTCATTCAAGAAATACATGAAGGGGCTGGGGCTCCACATATGAATGGGTATATGCTTGCAAAGAAGATTTTGAGATTGGATTACTATTGGTCTACCTTGGAAAGTGATTGTTGTAAACATGTCAAGAAATGCCATAAATGTCAAGTGTTTGCAAGTGGTAAGCATCAGCCATCCATGCCACTCACTACCATGTCATCACCATGGCCATTTGCAACATGGAGCATTAATATCATCGGCAAAATCATTCATGCAGCCTCGAATGGGCACGAATACATACTGGTAGCTATTGATTACTTTCCCAAGTGGGTAGAAGCAGCATCGTACAAAACTTTGAACGCCAAGCAGGTTGCCAAGTTCATACAATGCAACATCATTTATCGGTATGGAGTGCCACGTGAGTTTATTTCTGACAATGGGCAGCATTTTAGAAAAGAGATCGAAGAGCTTCTTAAGAAATATGGAATAGTGCATCATCATTCTTTTCCTTACCGTCCGCAGACTAATGGAGCAGTAGAGGCAGCCAACAAGAATTTGAACACGACTTTGAAGAAGACGACTGATACATACAATGATTGGCACGAGAAGTTACCTCTGGCATTATAGGGTTATCGTACATCTATTAGGGCGTCAACTAGGGCTACGCTTTATTCATTAGTGTATGGTATGAAAGCAGTGTTACCAATTGAGTTAGAGGTACCTTCACTAAGGGTAGCTATGGAAAGCTAATTAGCGGAAGTCGAGTGGATGAAGAACATATATGAATAGCTATCGTTGATTGATGAGAAGAGGTTAAGGGCTTTGTACCATGTTCAAGGGTATCAAAAAAGGATAGCGAGAGCCTTTAACAAAAGAGTTAAAAACAGGGGCTTAAAGAAAGGGGATTTGGTACTCAAAGAAATCAGGATGCCGATTCATGATCCGAGAGGAAAGTTCAAGCCAAGCTGGGTGGGACCCTATATCATCAAAGAGATATTATCAAGCAGAGCCGTGCTTCTTATGGACATAGATCGGAATGAATTCTCTCAGCCTACCAACCTGGATCAATTAAAAAAGTATCATGTGTAAAAAAAAAAAAAAAGCTAGGTAGAAAACCCGAAAAGGCTGCTTAGGCAAAAATTAGGGCAAGAGCTCGCTAAGTAGAAAACCTGCAAAGGCTGCCTAGGCAAAAATTAGAGCGTAACAAAAAAAAAAAGTTTTTCAATTGATCCAATGAACTACAAGGACCTGATTCTCCAAGCATTCAAAATAAGTCAAAGTTTTATGAAGAAAAAAATATTCAAAGGATTGAGATATGTAGGCAGCCCATAAAGTTACCTTGGGTGCGGTCCAATTTCTTAAGGCAAAACAACTTAGTTTTTTATTTCAATTGTAATTATTTGCAGTCATTTATTCAAAACTAAAAAGATAAAATTCTTTTATTCTTGAAATGAAGATAAACTTTTGAAAGGTTTATTACATGCCATATGATCCTAATTTTGTTTATACTTGTTAATTAGTTGTCCACCACCCTCTCACCCACCTTTACCTCTTCTTAGCCTAATATATATATATATATATATATATATATATATATATATATATTATCCAATCATGTAAGAATATTCTTATGCTTTTATGGTAATGACATTTTTATTGGGAGAGGTTATTTTAAAAAATCAGCTGGTGGATTAAATAATTTTTATATGTATGTCATTTCTGCCAAAAATCACAGTGATCCGATAATCAGTTTTCAAAATACAGTTTAGTCGTTCTATTATGATGCCCATCTTACGCAAGGTTGCGTAAGGTCCCCTCCATACGGCCAATTTTATATGACAGTTCGTAAAACTGACCGTTGGATTAGATGCTCATCTTCTGTATGTCATGCCTGCAAAAAATCACAATGATTCGACGGTTGGTTTCTGAGAAAAATGACTTTGAAAAAAACTGGAAAAAAACTGCCATTTTTTATTCTTTGAATTCCAGTTTTTTTCAAAGTCATTTTTCTCAGAAACCAACCATCGGATCACTGTGATTTTTTGCAGGCATGACATACAGAAGATGGACATCGAAAAATAAATGTGCGAAAAGCATGGGAAATATGTTTCAAAATTACGTTAAGTCCTTTGTTTATTTCTTGAAGTTTCTTCAGAGTCATCATCTCTTCCTCTCTTGTAAAGTACTACTGGCAACGTGTTATGTGGAAATGACGAAGTGTCCCCTTGATCATCAGATGAGAGACTTTCGACAAGTCCCGAAATCCTAGCCTTCGTTTCTCGTCCCTAAACACCCACAGTTTGATATAGCCACTGTCTATACGCCTCATCCAGTTCGAGAGGCCCATGAGAGAAATCATTGTGAGTTGTGCGTAATACAGATGGCCACTTTGACATCAAAACCTTCACCACAGATGGAGAAATTGCCTTGGAAACATAAGTATGCTCTAGAAGAGATGGAATCATCTATTTGGTTCCCATTTGGCGAAGTAGTCGGGTTGCCCAATAAAAAGAAGTGCGCTTCAGTCCTATAAAGATCACTGCAAAGTAACCTGGAGAACGTAGCAGATAATGGCCAGAATAGCTCCAGTCGTGTACATACCACTCGATGTCATCCCAAGAAAGGGTAGATAGAAAAGTCAACCATTCTAGTCAGTTGTGCTCTCAAGGAAAGGTAATAGCACGACGATGATAAGAAGCATGGTAAGAGGTACCAGTGGAAGGAGCAATAAATTTAAGCCTCTCAATTAGCCACATCTGCAGTAGAATGGGGCAACCTTCAAAAGGAGCTTCAGAATTGGCGTGGAGTTTGTCTAAGCCATTCAGAGTTTCGACGAGAACCATGGGAATCATGTTTTGAGATGCAGAAAGCGGTAAAACTAGTTTGCACAGTTCTAATGGAACTAGGAAAGAGCCAGTACAGAAAAAGAATTGCCCGAGAAGGCATAAAACTAAAACGTGTTGAACAGACCGTGAAGTGGCAAATTGATTCAAGCCAGGGTGAAGAAAAGAAGTAGCCAGGTTTAGAAGATTGAGGTCAGTACCTTCGATGAATGCAGAGGTGTCCCCTTCAGTGATTTCAAGAAGAGAAGCGAGAGTTGGTGAGTATTTGCGCCGAATTTGTGGAAAGATGAAAGGCCCTTTGAGAGGAATGGATGTAATCGCGCAGAATTCTTCCAATAGCGGACATATTTCTTCAATGCCGAAGTTGAAAACATGAGTTTTGGGATCCCAAAAGTGATTTGCGGCAATGAGGAATGTTGTTTCCATCTTGATTTGTTGAAGAGAGAAGCACGTGTTCAAGTTGAAGCGATCGAACACCTTCTTGTCTTCCTTCGTCATTCTAGCCATGAATCTTTTCAAAAATTGGGGGAGAGCCTCCATGATGCTTAAAACTAATGAAGGATGGTTGTAAAGGCTGCTAAGGGTTCCTATTTATAGGCCTAGGTCAAGAGAAATCGGAGTCCTAAAAAGAAAGGGAGTCGAAAATTACCAAAAATAGGCAAAATAGGGCGGGCCATCTCGGTGACCGTCCTAGGCAGGACAGCTAGCCGTCCTACGGAGGACGGCCAACCGTCCTGGCTTGGGCGGTCACCAGGATGTGGCTGCCCAATTTTGCCAATTTCGCTTGATTTTGACTTTTTTTCTAGTTTTCGTGCGTTCGGGGCCCCGATTTTGACTTTTGTTGATTATTTGTTGCTATTTACAAATTTCAAAACATTGGTATTAGTTCAATCATGATCAAAAGTGAGAGAATTAATAGCAGTGAATGGGTTTTAACAGTATACATACACTCTAAAAGAGAGGAAAATTTGTTTTGGCACAAATGTTTGCAAATTACAAAAGTTTTTTCAAATAAAACCCCATGAGAATCAATCAACGTCTTCGAGAGCTCCTCCTTACACCTCGACTAGATCCCTCTCCAGTTGAAGAATGACGTGGTGGGTCAGGTGCCTGAAACAGTATTCACAGTTAGCATGGATTGTGAAAAGGATAGAAGATGTGTTTTGAATGTGATTTGAGACTACCTAGTGACGAGTAAGAACCGAGGTCCTCAAGCTCATCCTACGGAGGTCACCCCTCAAGGCAGTAGAGAGATCGATGTAATCCTAGAAATACTCTCGAGGGACCTGTTAAAAATGAATGTTGTCAGTGTATTTGTGGGCATGCATGTGCAGTTTTTTTTTTTTTTTTTTTTTTTTGATTCAGTGGAAGATTACTTTCTCATAGGAAAGGTTTATATGGTATCCCTCATTAACCGCAGGGCGAGAAATAGCAGAAGACAAGAAGTTATCTTTTACTATCAGTTCGATGTTCCAATCTGCGGGTTGCAAGATAGGATGTCTATTTGCATCTTAATCATCATCATTCACCATGCCACTAGCAGCAGCTCGAGAACTTTGACCTCGAGAGCGACGACCCTGTTGAGATAAGTATGAAGTTTTATGAAAGCTTTTACAGAAGTGAAGGAAAATACTTTACATACCCTCTCAGGCAATTCTCCAGTCGCTAAGGGACGCATCAGGAATTGCTGGCAGAAGACCTCATAGTTCCCGTCAGGGAAAAGGAAAGCAGAAAGATCCACTCCTCTCATGGACTCTAGCAGGTCCTCACCCTTCATCTTGTTTGTATGGCGCATGTTTACAGGAGGTAGAAGAGGCACCTTGGCTTCATTAATGTTCCCATAGACTTGGCGACAAACTCTCTCCTCCCAAGTACCAGTACCTGCCAGAAGGTCCCTCAAACTGAATTCGCCTATGTGTCAGGAGTACACTCTGTGCGTGAGGAGGAGCCAAAGAAGTCCTCCAAGTGCCCCATGGGTCCCAATTCACCTGAAGATTATGAGAAGTGTGATAGTTAAACTTGAAGGATTTGAGTGAGAGGTAATTTGTTGAGGTTTTACCTGTTCCGTGGTGAGACTAGCAAGGATGGCCATGGCAGAGGCATAGTCATATCTGTGAAGGTTGGATTTTCATCTATTGGAAGGATTGAAGCGAGCTAGAAATGGTCAATGGTTAATCCCTTCTTTTAAGAGTGGACAACCAAGACCCAAGTAAATAAAAGCCCACACCTGCATGAGAAAAAGGTCAGAAAATTGATATAGAGAGATTCTGTCAGTAGAACATTGGGTGAAATCAGTACCTGCCATATGAAAGCCAAGCCGCCGAAGTCTTGGGCAGCATCTCGTGATTTGTCGCTCATGGAGTGATACATGGTCGCTAATGTCGCTCCACCCGAGTCGTACAAGTGAACATTATCCATATCCTGCAAACTCTCTAAGAAGCCTAGAGGAGCTATGTCTTGCGTACCAGCAAAGAAAGTGCATAAAATCATATATAAGATGAAAGCTTGGGCAATATCTTTGGGATCCCCTCCCTCTTCCTCAGCTTGGGTACTAAAATGACTATAGAGCCAAGAACGCCTGACTCCCTTTTTGGTTAAAGGAACGTCTTTGACGCCCAGGATGTTTAGCAAGTACTCTTCGTCGATATAAGCTTCTTCGTAAAAGGCGAGTGGCTTGCCTCCAATAGGAAGTCCAGTGATCATAGTGAAGTCGAGCGGGGTCATGGTCATTTCCCCAAACTCGAAGTGGAAGGTGTTGGTGGTGTCCCACCAAAGTTCAGAAAGGGCCAACATAGCCATCCTGTCTATGTTGTCAAGCCAAAGGGATTCCAAAAATAACTTGAAGCCCGCTTGCTCCACAATGGCTTTTGCTTGAGGTTGGCAAGTTTCCATTAAATCCCACCATTTGATTAGGTTGCCCAAGTAATAGCGTGTGCGGATTTCGAAATTGGGCTGCACAAACACATTTGTGTTATGTTTTCATCAAAGGGAAATGTTGTTATTCTTGTATGACTTTTTATTCAAATGTAATGCAAACATGGTTATTGATTGACATATCATAAGATGAAGTAAAATTTATGCTTTGAATGAGCCAAAATGATCAAATACTTTTTTTTAAAAAGGTTTTCTGCAAAAAGATGTGTGCACATCAAATGATACAATTTATTATCAAGATCATGTTTGGTGTCACCAAAATCAAAAGCGTTTCAATTTCAAAATTGATGGAGTTTTAATCAAATTGAGTGTCATAGAAAATTTTTGGAATACTTTACATGTCATGAAATGACCTTTTTAAAGAGAAAATGGAAAATGGTGTCACTTGGGCATTTTATCAAACATGTGATGTGCATATTTTCAAAATGATACTTTCAAAGATGTTTGATCATGGCAAATATTTTCTAAAATCCTACAAAAATCATTGAAACATGATTAGGATATGTTTGATTTGAAAAATCAAAGTTTACTTCATTGAGACATTTCATTGAACACTTAGTGTGCATCATTGATAAGTTTGTGAAACTATGAAATGGGGCTCCCATGTTTTTTCCAAAATGTTATGATATGAGAGCAATAATCACAACATACAAACAGGCATTTCAATTTAATCAATCACATATGAATCAAAAGTTATTGATGAGATCTAACTTACATTTTCCTTGGAGTGAATATACGAAAGATGTGTTCAAGGCTCCGAGAGTAGAGATGACCAGGATGAGAGTCCCCATATGATGGTGCTTTATATCTAGCTTTGACTTCCAAGTATGGGTATTTTGAATAAGGTGGAGGAGATTGATTTCTATCCATTTTTTATGAGAATCAAGAATATGGGAAGTGGAAAGGTTCACACCAAATGGAAGTAAGTTGAAGAACTTGAGAAGATGAAGACGATTTTGTGTTGACAAAGGTGCAAACCAAAGATTTGGTTGAGTATGTATGGATTGAGAAAGTTAGGGTTTTGGAGCAAAATCAAGTTAGAAAGTTGTTTAGAATGAGCATAAAATGGCATAAATGAGCATGAGGGGTGTTTTTAAACAAAAACTTTTCGGGTCACACATGGTGACCGTCCTGGTTAGGACGGCCAACCGTCCAACCCAGGACGGCTAGCCGTCCAGGCTAGGATGGCCACCAATGCTCCCCTTTTGATTTTGCCCCATTTTTGGTTTTTGGTTCTAATTTTCTCAAAATTGGTTCATGTTTTGCATAAAAATTATTTTTAAATGATGATTTTGAATGATGATTTTGAAATGATGATTTTGGAAAACATTTTATATGGGAGATGTACCATATAAAATAATGATTTGGTGATATGCTCATATGGGAGATGTACCATATGAATGATAATGATTGGAAATTGTTTTATGTGAGACATAAAATAATGAGTTTGAATTGTTTTATGTGAGACATAAAATGATGAGTTTGAATTGTTTTATGTGAGACATAGAACGATGAATTTGAAATTGTTTTATGTGAAACATAAAATAATGATTTCTTATATGGGAGATGTACCATATAAATAATTGATTTTGAAAATTTATATGGGAGATGTACCATATAAATAAGAAATTTTTCTGAAAACAATTCATATAGGAGATGTACCATATGAATAATGAGTTTGAAATATTTTATGTGAGAGAAGTATCACATAAAATAATGATTTGAAAATATTTATATGGGAGATGTGCCATATAAATAATGATTGTGAAATATTTTATGTGAGAGAAGTATCACATAAAATAATGATTTGAAAATGTCTTATGTGAGAGAAGTATCACATAAAATGACGATTTGAATGTGTTTATCGCATAAAATGATGATTTATTTTGTGAAGTGCATGAGATGATGGAAAATATACATATAAGAATGGTGTTAGATGATATCAATGATATTATGAAATGCACATGTTGATGATAACATGAAGTTATCTAAAGAGTATTGGTAAATTTGAAGATAATTGGAAAATGAGTTTTCCAAGAAGAGTCGTTGACTCCAGGATAATTGGAAGTGTGATTTCCAAGATGGACTACGGTCCCTTAAGATAATTGGAAAATGTGTTTTCCAAGAAGAGTCGTTGACTCCGAGATAATTGAAAGTGTGATTTCCAAGAAGGACTATGGTCCCATAAGATAATTGGAAAATGAGTTTTCCAAGAAGAGTCATTGACTCCAAGATAATTGGAAGTGTAACTTCCAAGAAGGAGGGTCCCATAAGATAATTGGAAAATGAGTTTTCCCAGAAGAGTCGTTGACTCCTAGGATGATATAATTGGAAGTGTGACTTCTAAGAATTATTTCAATTCTGAGTTTATTTGGGAAGTAGATTCCTAAGAATGATAATAATGCCAATGTTTGAGAGAGTTGGTTTGATTGTCCCTCTTTTGTTGTGGCAAAAATGGGATGTCATTTTGTTTTGTTGGTATTACATAGCGAAGCCATGAAACACCAACGAGGGGCTTTTGTGGACACCCCATTTTTACCAATTATTTTGTTATATTTTTATGTAAATGATTAACTTGAATAGTTGATCATTTTGTGGAAAATTAGGCTTGTAAAGACTTAGTTTCCAAAATTGCCCTTTTCGGATAGAAGGGACAATTCATTATTTCATGTGTACATTCGGATTAGAATCAAGGGGAAAATACACTTTGCACCCCTGTACTAAAGGCCAAAAACATTTTGCACCCCTGCACTTCAAAAGTGAACAATCAACCCCCTGCACTTTTAAAATTTGGCATAGGGGCTTACGGTGACTAACGCTGTTTAATTTTACCGTGATTTTACCAATATACCCTTGCACCTTCTTTTGATAAATTTTTTTTTTATACACTCTGCTGAAACAGCTTTTTGGAGAGTTGGCGTCCACATCGTCTTCAAGAGCTGGCGTCCACATCGTCTTCTTCGTCATGCACTGAAGCACATCCTTGCACGCTCCTCTAAATCTCACCTTGAGTGCAGGGTCGCCGTCTTCGGTGCTGCCGGCGGCATTGGCCAACCATTAGCCATCCCAACAGCCAAGAGCAGAAGAACAAGCAGAAGTGTAGAAGTTCCTCAACAGATACTATTTGTTACCTGCTAAAGTATTTGAATCCCCATCCCAACAGCCAATGCATGCTTGAATCCTGGTTCAAAAAGATCACTCCAACTTGGTCCTTTGAGAGCAGCTTCAGATAGGTGAACCATAGCTGGTCCAATTGGAAGTTGATCCATAAGCTCCTTGGAATAAAGAGTTGGTTGACTCACCAAAGCAGCAGCCTGGATGACCTCGCCATCTGCAGGGACATCACCACCAGGAAGAGAAACTATAGACCCATGCCGAGATCCAGGAACCCCCTCCTGGTGCAAATAAATTCTTTTAAACCCTCCTTCCTTCTTTCCATCTGCACCTTCTTTCTCAGCCCATTGCCATGCCAGTTGCCAACCACCACCAATGCCCATGCCGCTAACTGGTTCTCCAGAATTTCCTTGCCCAATGCCACTCTGTCTCATACTAAAAAGGCTTCCATGGGAAGCAGGTGGAACTAAATCCTTTTCCATACTTGTTGTCTGCCACGAGATCAATGGACTCTGTAAATTGTCATCAGAATCACCACCACCATCAGATGCATAATCGTCACCATCTCCGGCGAGGCTCTCTTCATCCCACTCTTCATTTTTAGGTTGATGGCCTGCCATGCTGAACATGCTACCAAAGTTCGGGAAAAGCATGCTTCGCATGCTTCATGCCTTAGGGAGCTTCTCATGGACACTGCCAAAAAGGGTGACAAGAGGATCCATAAGAGGCACACTCTGGTTTGCCATGCTTCCATGGCGAGAAACGAGGCCAAGAGTACTCTGCCCAGTGACAGGTCTGGCAACCCAAGAGACACCTTCTTCAGCAGCATATAACTTGATTTGATCATTTCCAGCAGTTGGAACCTGGTCATCGAGGTCATCAGTGGGGCCAATTATGTAATCCTCCATTAGCCCTCTTGATGAAGCTCAACCCTCTTGTTCTAAGCCCTCTTGATGAGTCTTTCCATTATGGTGACCCCGATCTGAATTTTGAAGCAGCTTTGAGGAAGAATTTTCTCTAAAACTGAAAGCTTCGAAATGCTCCCAATGTTCTTTAATTGGAGTTTTCATACCTCGGACACCTCAAGATAAATGTAACAAAAACCAACCAGAATCTTGAGATTTGAGATGTTGATCCACATTTCATTCTAACCTCCTTCAGTTAGGCACTGCTATTAAAACTTGCTGCGTCTAGTTAGCAGCTGGTGTTAAAACTTGCTTTAATTTGGTCCTTCTTTAAACCTAGGTTGCATTAGATCACACCTTCAAGTACCAAGGGTAGCATTACTAGCATAGTAGAAGGATCCTGCATTAATTTTCAAACCTGGATATATATTGTAATTATATAAACAGTGTTACACTAAACCTTCTGCTCTGGCATGCCTCCGTTACCTCCCTCTCTCTTAAATGCATTTAATCCTTTTGGATTTGAGGAAAGTAGAGAGAGAGAGAGACAAAGACCACTTACGGCTTACCTTGTTTGCAAATTGTAACTCCTCCATCTCTCTTTCTCTCTCTCTACGTTGCGTTTTCTTTTGTAGTGATTATTAATTACATCAAGACAATCAAAGTATCAATAAATCTCATTTATTTAATTTAATTATCATTATACATTAATGTTATTTTGTCAGTTTTCCACTATATATACACACCATCCACGGGTTCCTTTCTCTCTCATTATAATGCTCTGTTTTAGTTAAACCACGAACCAAAGCAACAGAGGCAATGGTTATCCCACTTTTAAGAGAGAGAGAGAGGGGTCATGCATCTCTTCTTATATAACAAGAACTGGAACCATCTAGCTTTAATCCTACCCCCAATTCGTTTCCGGTCTTGATTCTTAGTAATAGGTTATGCCACTTTAGAGAGAGAGAGAGAGAGAGAGAGAGAGAGAGGGTGCATGGTAAAGAAACAGGAAGATATGCTCGTCATGCATGTGTTCATGAAATTATTGATCAAGTTGTTGAACTTATGATGAATCCATTTGGAAAATCACCTTATGCAGAAGTTACTAGGTGTTTGCATTGAAAAACAGAGAATGAAGGTTGTTCGCACGGTGAGCTAAAATAAAATAAAAAATTGACTAAGGCATTTGTCCTTTTATAATCAAATTTAAGTCATATGGTGTCACGTGACTTTATAACCGTTAAAAAAACTAACGTCCAAGTAACGGAAGGTGTGGACACCCCATTTTTACCAATTATTTCTATTATATGTTCATGCAAATGATTAACTAGAATAGCTGATCATTTGCCGAGGAATTGGCCTTGTAAAGACCAAATTGCCCAAATTGCCCTTTCCAGAGGAAAATGACAATTCATTATTTCATGTGTACATTTGGATTGGTATCAACCCATTTGTATTGAATTTGACTTTTGAGGTGTTTTAGAACATCCCTGTAAATTTTCATGGCATTCTGATGAGAGCTCGATAGGTAATTAGGGTTTTTGCGACTTGAAGGGCATTTTCGTCCTTTTTCTCGTATAATTTCCGAATGACCTCCAAATTCGAAACGGATTGTTTCATGAGCTTTATATGGATGTGGGGAGTGTATTTGAAGTGCCAATTGATCCTTTGAATGGTTGGGATAGATTCGCCCAAAATCGATCCCACAGGTAAGAATGAGCTGAATTAGGGTTTTGTTCAAATCGACCGTGAATTGGTCATTTTCACCAAAATGAAAGATTTTCAAAACATGTTTTCAAGTACCAATTTCATATTAAAACCATGTTTTTAGAAGTGGTGCAAGCCTAATTGATCAATTTTACAAAACAAATAATGGTCATATGACCAATTTTGGCACAACCGGGTCAATTGGCTAGCTTTTTGCTAAAACCTTTGATCATGGTCAAGTATTTTTAACCCAAAAACATTCTAAAAATTTGGAGGATCAAAACACGGTCGTTTTGAGCCCTGAACCATCGAATTTGGATCAGATTTGACCAAAATATGGCCTAAATATGAAAACCCTAAAATTTGGGGAAGAAAATATGGGAGGTCAGCTTGGTGACCGTCCTAGCTAGGACGGCCAACCATCCAGCCAGGACGGCCAACCGTCCAGCCCTTGGACGGTCACCAGCATGCTCGAGCCCATTTTACAATTTTGGCATGTTTGAAACTTTCCCACTTGTTTTGGCCGATTTGGTTCGTTTTTTTTGGAATAAATTCGAACTTGGTTCAGCTTGCAAACCCTAGGAGGATTTTTTCTAAGCCCTAGGATCATTTTTAGATGATTAAATCCTAACAATTCAAGGTTTTGAACCCTAGCTCTATATATGTTGCATTATGGAGTTAGAGGGAAGGGAGAGAATTTTAGGGTTTTTGGAGAAGGAGGCTACAGATCTAGTTTGTCATTCTTACACCATTAGAGGAGAGAACAAGAGTGAAGGAGGGAGAAGAAGAAGGATCATAAGCTTGGAGCTTGAAGGAGATTAATCAAGAGAGAAGAAAGGTGAATGTTCTTGCTTGGTTTTCGATTTTTTTTTTTAATATAAATCTTCATCTATTGTTTTTTATATGTGATTTGCTTGATTAGTCTTAGTTTGAGTTTGATTATCCATGATGTTTGTTTGCATGTTAGAATAGAATGTGATTTATTATGATTTCATGTGAGTTAGTATGTTTAGGATAGTTATATGTGAGCATGTTTGTTTAGGATAATTATTTGCATGATTTTATGTGATTAAATGCATTAAGGGTTAGTTTCATTATGATTGCATGTTAGTAAGCATATTAGGGTGTCTTTTATTGTGATTAAATGCATGTTAGGGTTAGCTTTATTATTACTTTATGTGATTAAATATGATTAGGGTTAGCTTAGTTAGGATTTTATGTGAGTATGCATGTTAGGGTTAGCTTTGTTATGATTTCATATGAGTATGCATGTTAGGATTAATTTTTGTCATGATTTTATGTGTAGATGCATGGTTAAGATTAGTTTTATTGATATTTTATGTGTAGATGCATAATTAGAATTAGTTTTATTTTTATTCTATGTGAGTAAGCATGATTAGGGTAGTTTTATCTTTATTTTATGTGAGTAAGCATGATTAGGGTTAGTTTGGTTGTTATGTGTGTAAGCATGTTTAGAATTGGTATCGATATGTTTATGTAATCATTGAAATCTTTTGATGTTTGATCAATGATATTCATGATTATTGAATATGTTAATACGTTATTTTGGCATGCGATAAGTCGAGTCCTCATTTTCCATGATTTTATGATTTCTTGAATGCTTGCCATGGCCTTGATGGTTTGAATATAAAAATGTGGACGAGGGAGCGTGCAAAGGTAAGATCCTCCCCTTGTGTTTAAAATAATTGTTTGAACATGATTTTGATAGTTTATCTTGTAGTATATTAATGTAGAAAGCATGCTAGGTCATTGTCACAATTTTTGTTTCTTTGTTTTCATGATTTTTTAGAGTGATTAAAGGTTCATATTCAAATCTGTCCGGATTTGTTTATGCCCCTAAATCACTTCTAAAAATTATTTTAAGGCCAAATCCAACTTAGAAATATGCTTACGTTCACATAGATTAATTAGTGTGCATTTAGGAGCATTTTCATGCATTGTTAGAATTGATTACATGCTTATTTGTTTAAATTTCGGCATGCATTGCATTAGTATTTTTAGGACTTTAGAATAACTTTAGGGCTAGTTAGAGACCCTAGGTTTAGGAAGGTCACTTGACCTTCCCTAGGACTGTCCTTTGTTGTAAGGACCGCTATCTGATTTGTGTATTTTATTTGATTTAAGAGTCTATCTTCGAGGGATTTTCTAAAAAGATTTTAATGTGATTTTTATGAAATAAATATGATTTTATGAGATATTTGATTATTAAATGATTTTCAAAAAGATTTGAAATGTTTTAAAGATTTTTATTTTGGAATGAAATTCCTCTCAATATGATTTGTTTTTTTGAAATATCTTTGAAAAAGATTTTCAATTGGAATTTAATTCTAAAGACAAGAATTGTTTAAAATATTTGGATTTTAAGAAAGTCTTTTAATTTGAAATGATTTCAACTAAATGATTTTAAATAAATAAAAACTCTCGAAGTTAGAGTCTTGAATTAGGTTGAATACCTTTGATGATGTGGTCGATTACAATAGGAGAGTCCTAGGGTAGTCGAACTACATGGACTTTGATACTTGCTAGGTGATACTAGTAAGTTACGTAGGCGCTAATAAGGCTCAAGTCCGCCCTAGGATGCCCGTAGGGTATTCTAGGTTGTTAGGGTTTGTTTGTATATTTTTTATTAATATAACTAATATAGATAATGCATTTATATCACTATTTTTTTGTTGATTAGATTATTTAGGATTGTTTGCATTAAGAAATTTAAATAGCCCAAATAAATTAGAAGTCCTTTAATTAGGGCGAGGTGGATGCCTACAAGGGAAAGCTTGGAACCTTCCCACGTCGTAACCTAGCCCCCGGATCCATCTCTGGTTTGTAGACTGTTTTTCCATTAATGGAGTTTGTTTTATTGAAAATAAAATATTTTTATGGTTTCCTTATTCCTTAAAAATAAGGTGGCGACTCCTTTGTTTGTTTTCTAAACCCCCCTAATCACATCGCCCGGTGATGATGTGGACACCATCAAGCCCGTCAAAAGGCTGGTCCACAGAACTGGCGACTCCGCTGGGGATATCGAGGGCTAAACTTCATTGATTTAATTGGGCTATTTAATTTTTTAAATTAATTAAAATCAACCACTTGCATTTGTGTGATTGCATATCATTTTAGTTATATTAGCTGTATGTCATTGTGTGATAGGACGATGTTGCCGTGCCAAACGATGGTCTAGTCCTGATCCCTGTCTCCACTCGACACTAGGGCAATCATGACGAAACCATCAACCTATTGTCAAGTACCCTTCGGGGTATATCAAGGACCAATCAGTACTGTTTGACCCACGCGGCACGCCATGTGTCACATGTGGTTAGGTATATGGATTGGTCTACAATAGGAACCTTTATACCTACCCTTTGCATTAGTCCATGTAGACAGCCTGTAAGACACTCTATCCCACAGTGCTTACACACACATGTTATGCTGCAAAAATTTGGACACACAGTTGTACTGTTATGCTGCCGAAATTCCTTTTGGTATTTAACTGTACCGTTATGCTGTCAAAATTTTCCTTGACACATACCTACGCCGTTATGCTGCCAAATTTCTTTAAGCACATAATTGCGTCGTTATGCTGCCAAAATTGTCCCAATTTGATGTGAGCCTTGTTTGTGAATGCTAGAACTTAGGGATATGTCACCCTTAGATAAACTTTGATATTTTTAATATAGGCCCTTTATTTTAAGGTTTTTGGTCCTTAGAACGAAAGGGCTATTTTGAGGATGGAAGATAATATTTTAAAGGTACATACCCTTTTCTGTGATTAGGTTGTTTTGGCTTGTTTTGACTAAGACCTTCGATTCAAAGGAAAGTGTCCCAAGAATGAAAGACTGGTCATTGGAACTGCTCTTTGAGCCATGTTTGGTCAGTCATGTTTTATTTCCCTATTGGTGATTTCGATTTATTTCCTAATTTCTAAGGAAATGCCCTTGTGAAATAGGGAAGTGAATCAGAATTATGATAGGACGGTTTTCTCTTTTTCCTTTCTTTCTATTTGGATAGCACCTCTTTGATAGTCTGTCAATAGGTTTTGAGCATCATGGATTCTTCCGTTTTTCTAAAAAAGACCACTTCATGGTGTAGAATTCTGGCCTGGCGTCGTGATTCTAGAGGACGTCTTTTCAGTATCGAACCCCCAACCACACCTACAATGACTGATGGAGAATCTAGTACCACTGCTACAGTGTTGAATGCTATCATGGACCAAATTGATGCCCTGGCCCGTGACACTGAACAAATTAAGAACATGTCCCAAGATAAACAGATCAGTACAGATCAGGATAGGGAGGCCCACTTAGAGAACCCGAAGAGTACCTCTGATCCACCTATCCCAGCCCAAGTTGATGACAGTGCCAAGGCCCAGGCAGGAGCCAAGTCTAAGCCCATCAATCTCGATGGCGAGCCCAGTGGATCTAGATTCCTCTCTGGGGATCCGATCCTATTGTCGAGTAAGGTTGAAGCCTTAGAGAAAGCCCTGAAGGGGATGCGTCGGTCTGATGACATGGTTGATGTGACATCTTTTTCACTGTTCCCCAAGGCTTGTATGCCGTTCAATTTTAAGATGCCGGAATTAGAGAAGTTTGATGTGATGGGTTGCCCTAAAACCCATTTGAAGATGTATGTGAGGGTGATGCAACCTCGTGGAGCCGATGATGAGCTGTTGGCTCAAATGTTTCATGAATCACTAAAAGGGTCAGCCTCAAAGTGGTTTTTATCCTTAGATGAGACTAAGTTGAAGACATGGGAGGATATTTGCAATGAGTTCACTAATCATTACAAGTACAACACTGAGATTGATGTGACTCGTAGGGATCTTGAGACTACTAAGCAGGAACCGAGGGAGAGTTTCTCTGCCTTCATTTCCAGATGGAGGGCGAAAGCTTCGCAAATGACCCACAGGCCTACAAATGATGAGCAAGTGCAGATGGTACTGAAGAGTCTCTTGCCCATTTACAACAAGTACTTGTTCTCGCAGTATTTCCCTAACTTCAAAGCCCTTGTTATTGCTGGTACTCAAGTTGAAGATGCTCTGGCTAGTGGGGCTCTCAAGGCCGAAGAACCCTTCAGAAACCGCCAACCACCTCTCAACCGCAAACCCAACCCAGAAGTCAATGCCATCGCCCAACCTATTCAAGCTACCCAACCAAATAGCTCATTCCAAGCTAGAGAACCAACCCGCCAGTTCACCAATCTATACATATCCCTAGAACGTGTCCTTGAGAAATTGAAGGCACGTGGTCTCCTTACCCCTTTGGAACCCCGGCCTCTTCCAGATCATTTGCCCAGAAATTTCAAAGAAAATGAATATTGTCAGTTCCACCAATCTAAAGTCCATCACACCAACCAATGCATGCACCTTCGCCATGAAATCCAAGACCTCATTGACAAGAAAGTTATTGCTCCACCAAATCCACCGAGTCAACCAAGTGTCACCAGTAACCCTCTCCCAACCCATGCTGTACCACCACCAGCTCAAATCAATGCCCTGGGCCTCGACGACCCAAAAATTCGTCACCCAATCCGCGCATATGTCCCACTCAAAACTACCTTAACCGAAGCCTTTTACCAAGCCCGATCCCAAGGCCTCATTACCCCACTCATACCCTGCTTCCATAAGCCTTTTTGCCAGTACCACAACATCTTCGGGCATGACACGGAGAATTGCAGAGTTTTAGGGAAATTGGTTCAAGATTTACTTGATGATGGAGAGTTGTATCAGTATGAAGAACCTGAGCAACCTGAAGTTCTCGAAGAAGCTCCTAGAAGTGGGAATTCTCAACGGCAGTTGAATGAGAGGTATCTAGCGGGAGACACGGAGGTCGGATTGTTAGGAGAATCGAGTGGCAAATTTGATTATTATGTGCTCTATTCATCGAGAAAGATTTCTGATGAACCTATCATTCCAACGGGGTGGGATGATTTGCCTGCAGAAGTTGAACCAGTTATTCCTTCTTCACCCGAAGGGTTGAGTCAGGATATCATGCAAAAACAGTTTGAGAATAGAACCTCTTCAGTCGCGAAGATCACCGGGGAAGACAGAGATTTGATTGGTATGATTGAGTGGGAGGATCTTATGAGCACACCTGAGACGATAGAGAATTTGTGGGCTAGTGATGAGGAAGTAAACCATCTGACTCGAGGCGGATGCCATTTCAAGCCAGCTCATTTGGAAGCCAGTAATCCGTTGGGGGAATTAGAGAAGGGTCAGCGATCGGATGTCATAGAAGAAGAGGAAGAAATACTGAAACAGTTGAAGAGAACACAGGCTAACATTACAATTTGGGGATTGCTCATGGCTTCACAGAAACACAAACAGACGGTGCTTCGGTTGTTGAACCAAGTGCAGGTCCCTATTGATACGTCCCCTGAGGGTTTGGTAGGTTTGGTAAACCCCGGTTCATCATGGACCATCCATCTCATTTACTGAATCTGACTTACCCGAGAGTGGGAGTAATCATCTGCAGGCTTTGTACATCACAGTGGATATCATGGGAAAGAGGGTTCCTTCAGTTTTAGTTGACAACGGGTCAGCATTGAATGTATGTCCACTCAGTACTACTACTACATTGGGGATTGAACCATCCGAGTTTTCACCATCAGGACAGACTGTCAGGGCTTATAACAACACTCGCAGAGAAGTTGTAGGAATGGTGACTCTTCCAGTTGTTATTGGGCCAGTGGAATTCAAAATTGATTTTCAGATCCTAGATGTGCCAGCCAGTTTTAATCTGCTTTTGGAAAGACCGTGGATTCATCCGACTGGGGCTCTACCATCATCACTTCACCAGAAGATTAAGTTTCCTTATCAGGGGTCAGTGGTCACTTTGAAGGGAGATATGGAAATGAACCGAAATAGTCGAGTGCCAATCTGTGAGATCAAACAGGAGTCATCAGAAGTTTTACTGTCAGGGTTCGAGTATGTACAGGCTATCGAAGGAGAGCCCGAGCAGAAGGAGTTGATACCTCTTGATTATAACCCTTATAGGAATCTGCACGTAGGATAGATCATGAAAGGAATGGGATTCTTCCCTAGAATGGGATTGGGCCGAAGGTTGCAAGGCATCGCTGAAGTTTTGAAGTACCCGTCTGCTATCCATCCTTATGGGCTAGGCTATCAACCCACTAAGGAAGATAAGAAGAAAATGGCTCAAAAGAAGAAAGAGAAAGACTCCGCGAGGGTGAAAGGACGAACCCCTGATTCAACCCTTGAGCCATACAGACCAACTTTGAATGGGGCTTTCGTCAAGGAGGGTGATAACTTTCCATATTGTGGTTTCCCTGAACCGTGCTACCTTGAGGATCAGAAGATCAGTGTACCTGGGTTTGAGATTTTCTTCGGTGATGAATGGTGTCCTCTTACTGCTTCAGTGGATGATGATTTTGTTACTAGTGAGACCCGTAAGAAAGAAAAGGATTGGGTTGAAGACCTTGATGCTGGTGCCATGACAGATATGTTCGAGCAGGCGGTTCTGTGTCTCGAATTGCATACTTATGAAGTCAAGTCGATTTATCTAATTGAACCTACAACTCCACCTTTACCAAACTGGGGCTTTGAAGATTGTCCTTTCATCCATGATTGTGAGGGGATCGAGTCACTTCCATCTGATGATAACTTGTAGGTGTCTTCAGTAGAATAGGATTTCCCTGCTTTCTTTGTAGTAGTGTAGGATTTCCTTGTTCCAATAAAAACCTCAACCTCATTTGAAGAGGTATGAGTGTTAGTTTGTTTCATCTTCTGTGTTCTGTTATTCCCCTTTCAATTAATAAAAGAAATATTCATTCTCTTCTCATCTCTCTTGCAGTGTCTCTTTTTTATCGTCTCTGGATTTGTATGGCATGAATATAGACCCGCAAGAGGATGTTCTGTTAGAGGTATACCCTAAAACCAATCCTAAAGGGCATATCAATTTCATATTATATTTATTTGAAGGTACAACTTATCGTATGTATTTATATATATATATATATATATATATATATATAT
>JAESVK010059873.1:4082-17383 GCA_017140935.1 Hamamelis virginiana | reverse complement strand
ATATATATATATATATATATATATATATATATATATATATATATAGATATATATATATATATATATATATATATAAGCGATTTTGTCAAAACGCTCGTTATCATAAGGACGTTTCTTCTAAAAGTCATAAGAATGATATTTTGAAAAACCAACAAAAACCGACCGTTGGATTAAATAATTTTCTTATTAAAGTCATGTTAGCCAAAAATCACAGTGATTCGATAATCAATTTTCAAAATACAGTACGTGAAACGTTTTGACAGTATTTACAGTTAGATGCTATCAAAGTTGTTTAAATATTTATATTTTAAAAACCAACCGTTGGATCACTATGATTTTTGGCAGACATGGCATACATATAAAAATTATCTAATCCAACGATCGATTTTTCAAAAATATCTCTTTCAATAGAAGTATTTTTACGATAAGAGCGTAAGGACATCCTTATAGGACCGATTATATATATAAAGACTTAGTGTGTTACATATCTATTTATAGAAAGCCACGTGGACCCATTTGCTTTGGGGATCATTTGCAGGGTGCATTACACCACGTCCTTTGTGATTGCTTAATTAACAAGGTTGGAGAGAGACAGCCATATTTAATTTACTAGGATTGAAGATTGGAACATGAAAAACACATAAGCCTTTTACCATTCGAGAACTTATATTTTTAACTAATTAATATGGGATAGGTATTTTAAAAAATGACTATTGATCGATGTGATATTTAAAAAGAAAAAGTAATTGGATCAATGCGTTTTTTGGTATACATATATGATGCGTATAAATAGAACATATAATCCTCCAACGGTCAACTTTCCAAAATACCAATTTCACATATGATTTTGCCAACTGCATGTCAAACCATGGGTAAAAACCATGTGTCAGCTGAAATCTGGTACACACACACACACACACACACACACGAAGATGCTAAAATAAGGTGCACCTGACATAAATTAAGTTCCGTCGCGTGACCTCCGCAAGGCCAGTTACGGAACATATTTTGACAAACTCGCCATTGAATTAGATGCTCCTCTTGTAAATGTCATATTGATCTACACAAAATTATAGTGATCCAAATGGTCGGTTTTTGAAAAATGTCACAATGAAAATTGTTGCCAATTACAAGGTGCACTTTTGTGTATAAGATGATTTTTATAGGGTCAAATGCATAATAGATTTTAAAAAACTGGCCATTAGATTAGATAAACTTATTATAAAATTTAGATTTGCCAAAAATCACAATGATCCAATGGTCAGTTTCTTAAAAAATTGCCTAGGAAACAATTGTTATATTTTGAAGAACAAAAATGTTACAATTTTTCACAATGACATTTGTCAAAACCGTTTGTTGGATCACTATGATTTTTGGTAAACATGAAACATATAAAAATTTTATCTAATCCAATGTTCGATTTTTCAAATTCTATTCTAGCCCTATGCAGGTCACCTTACCCAACATAAGATGTACATTGTAATAGACTCCATGGGTATATATATATACAATCTTGATCCTGTAAGGACATCCTTATACTTCTTATCGTCGGCCCACTTTCACTCAGATAGGTATTTTGAAAAACCGACCGTTGGATTAGATAATCTTCATATGTATGCCATGTCTACTAAAATTCACAGTGATCCAAAGGTCAGTTTTAAAAATACAGACATATAAATAACTATGATGGCATCCAATGATAAATACTGTCAAAGAGTTTCACGGACTCTATTTCGAAAATCGATTGTTGGATCACTATGATTTTTGGTAGACATGATATTAATAAGAAAATTATATAATCCAACAGTCAGTTTTTCAAAATACATATCCGACTACTCCCATATGGGGTGGGCTAATGCTAAGCCAGGTAAGGACGTCCTTACTTGATCATATATATACGGGACAGGTTCCCCTTACACCCTATTTTGACACCTATGTTTACACCCCGTTTTCAAATATAATTGTAAAAAGAAAATTTTGAGAAACCGACTGTTAGATTAGATATAATTTTATTTAATTAATCATAACTATATAAAATATATTTTGATAATTTGATCTTGAATGTTTGATCGCAATTAAATTCATAGAGTTACAATATATATCTTCTATAATACTCTATCTGTAATATATAAAGCCAACATTGGAGTTTGGTATCATCACATTTACTTTCTATATTTCCATTTCTCCCACTAACATTTTAGTAATTATTTTTTTAAAATTTAAAATTTTTATACTCAATTTTAAAAAAAAAAAAAAATTCAATTATATATTTTTTCTTCGCACACGCATCGCATGTGCTATTAATCTTGTAATACATAAGAATGAGGGGAGAAGTAGATGAGATCCACAATAAATAAAAGAGCAAATAAGTGGTTAACATAAATAAAAGTAAAATTTTAATTTATTGTTTCAAGATCATAAACATGATTGGTCCACGTGAGGTGGGTGGGAAAAGGTGGATAAAATAGGTGGGTGAAGTAGCATTTTCCAAAATAAAAAAGAAAAAGAATTAATTATAGAAAGAGATAAGAAACTTAAATGGGACCCACATCAATAAAGAATCTTGAAAATCTAAACTTCAATTAATTAGTTGGACCAATGATATTATGTTATATCATTTTGAAGTATGGCCAAAACCAATAGGAATAAATAAGGAGAGTGAATTAAGGAGAGAATAAAACAAAGGAGTGAAAGAATTCTAGGACCACCACATCAGCGTATTGCTCTTTATATATATATATATATATATATATATATATATATATATATATATACAGAGCTACTAATATAAGGTGCACTTGATGCAAGATGCATCAGGTGGCCTCTTCTAGAGCCACTTGTTGAGCATATTTTCGAAAACTAACCATTGAATTTGATGCTCCTTTCATGTACATCATGCCTACAAAAAATCACAGTGATCCAAAGGTTGGTTTCTGAAAAATGTAACTTTGAAAAACTGTGGCTTTTTTGTTCTTTAAAATGTCACCCTTTTTTCACAGTTGGTTCTTTAAGATACCAATCATTGGATCACTGTGATTTTTGGCACGCATGATACACATAAAAGGAGCATCAAATCCAACGGTGAGTTTCTGAAAATATGCTTAACAAGTGGCTCTAGAAGAGGCCACCCGATGCATCTTGCATTAGGTGCACCTTATACTAGAACCTCTGTGTATATATATATATATATATATATATATATATATATACCATTGTTACCCGGACCGAGATGCAGATAAAGAAAACAGTTGCAAAACAATATTCAAATACTAAGATATATAATGAAAACAGTTGATAAATGAAAGATTCAAAGAGTTTCAGTTATATTATAAATAAAAACTTACAAGAGTTGGAGATAGATACGAACTCCAGAAGAGAAGGGTTACAATCTCTGGTATGGGGTTCGGAGAGGTTTACAAGTTGAAGGGGTAAACAAACTCTGAGTTGAAGATACAATTCTAATCTCTTATTGGAAAAGAAAACGCATCTGAGTGTTGAGGGTAATCATGTCTTCACATGGTTACAGTGATTGATGTCGGCCACATGATCGACTGAAGAGTTGCTTTTGACTTTCTTTATTGCTACACTTTTTACTGTAGCAATGATGAGTGTTTGTCTTGGGATGTCACGCGTGACTCCTTTCGGCGCCTAACGAGTTGAACCATCGAGTGGAGACAAATCCACTTTCGGTGCAGAGTTAAAAGAGTTTTACCCTGTATGGAGACAAATCCACTACCAGGGAAATACAGTATTTTAGCCAAACAAATAGTCTGAAGGCCTGAAGCCTTCATCATCGTCTTGGCTTAATTCTGCTGTTGATTCTTCTGAGTTATTATCATCTTCTATTTCTGATAGAGCTGCAAGAAGCTGTTTCTTCAGTTCTTCTTTAGAAATTGTTGAAGATGTGGCGAGTTGATGCATGATCTTGTTTTTGTCCAACAGGACCTTTGCAGCATCAGCTGATCCTGAACTGCAAATAGTTGGGTGCTGTCTGAACCAGTTCTGAATTCTTTCTGGCTGGATATGATCAGAATAAGACTCATCCCACCATTTGACTGAAAAAGTTCGAACCACTTTTGGAATATATTCACATGCAATGAGTTCATATTTCCAAGCCATGGTCCAGGCTAAGCTAAAATGTCCATAAAATAGCAACATTTTAGGATAGTTAAGTTGAGATAATGGAGGACGAATTTTTTCCTGAAAGATCTGATATCCTTCAAGAACCTTAGAGGGGAGGATATCTGGTATAGGACCAATTACATCCCACCAATCTAAGAACCAGTTGGAGACATCAAGTTTGAAAGATTTATCAAAGAAAATCATCCATGTATGGCGATAACTTTGATTTTGATAATAAAGAGTATTATACCATGCTACTAAGTAGTCATGATAGTTGAAGAAAGTTGGCTGAAAATTCACAGAGAACTTTCTTGGTTTAATTGGATCTTGACCCCAGTCAGAATAGGAAAGGATCCTGATAATTCGAAGAGTTGAATGAGTTATGATACTTGGATCAGCTTTGTCAAAATGGTGTTTGAAAACTGCTGATTTAGTATCGACCAAAATAAATTCATAAAATTTTTGAGTTTTGGCGAAATCCCATGGATGAAATTGGAATTTCTTTGAAAAGATTTTATTTACAATTTCTATTGCTCCCATGCCAGCAAATTCCTTTTCTACCAGGAAAAGATCAATTTGGACACTTTTTTGAAAATATTTTGATTTAAAAAGGGGAGCAATATCAATTTGCTCAGGTTTTTGAAGAGTTTTTTGGCTGGAGGTAGAGGCTACCACCTGCTTTGATGAAGTAGCTTCAGCAAATGTCTGATTCTTGACAATTGCTGATGATGTACCTTGATCTTTAGAAAGAGCAAGATACTGTTCTGGTGAATATTGTTTGCAGGCCAAAGCTTGCTTAGCCCATCTTTCTGGAGTGTTTAGCTGAGAGTTAGGAGAGTTAAAAAGTTCATCAGCTTGCTGTTCAGCAGCTTTTATGTATTCTTCTTCAGCAATATCTGCCCAAGATTTCTTTTTCCCCGCAACTGTTTGGGAATAATATTCTGGAGTTGTGGTGAGAGCTAAGGAACTCTCAGGGTTTGTTGCACGAGTTTTTGGGACATTTGGCGGGACAGCTGTTCTGCCCCTTCCCCTTCCTCTAGTTGACATTGGGCTCTCGATCTCCCTAGAGGAATTCTCTAGTTAGGAAATCTGGGACAGAGTTCGTTTCTCCTTTGATATATTCGATTTCAAAGTCAAAAATAGATAATATTGCTTGCCATCGGGCAAAAATATGTTTTGATGCTAAATTTTTTACATCTTTTTGTAAAACAGATTTAGCCGCTTGGCAATCAACACGGACTAAAAATTTTTGATTTAAAACATCACTTTGGAATTTAGTAATGCATAAAACAGTGGATAAAATTTCTTGTTTAATAGTTGAATAATTTTGTTGTGCAGGGTTCCAAGTTCCAGAGTGGTAACGAACTATTTTTTCTTTATCATTTTCTTTTTGGAGCAGAATTCCTCCAAATCCTATTCCTGATGCGTCAGTTTGAATAATCTTAAAAGTTTTAGGGTCAGCTATGTTTAGACACTTAAGTCTAGGAGCCTGTTGTTTGATAGTTCTTACAAGCTGAGTAAGTTCATCCGTCCATGCTGGAGGATCCTTCTTCAATCTTCTCCTAAGAGGAGCACAGAGTTGGCTAAGATTTGGAAAGAAATCTGAGATATAGTTTAGACATCCCAAAAATCTTTGGAGTTGAGTTTTATCTTTAATTATATCAGGAAATTTATTGACAAAATCAATTGATCTGTCAATAGGAAGAATTGTTCCATGATGGATGTTAAAACCTAAAAACCTGATCTTAGTTTTAAAAAGTTCTATTTTCTTAGCAGATAAAACTAGCCCTTTATTTTTGATAACATGAAAGAAAATATTGAGATGTTTCCAGTGTTGTTCAATAGAGTTAGAAAATACAAGAACATCATCAATATAAACAATTGTGAAGTTAATGTATGGAGTGAATATGTCATTCATAATATTTTGAAATTCAGAAGGTGCGTTTTTTAATCCAAAGGGCATCACATTCCATTCAAAATGTCCAAATGGAACTGTAAATGCAGTTTTATATTTATCTTCTTCATGAACCTGGATCTGCCAAAATCCAGCTTTCATATCAAATTTAGAGAATATTTTAGCGTTAGAAAGTCTTTGGATTAAGTCTTGTTTGTATGGTAATGGATACCTAATCCATTGTAATACATCATTAAGAGGTTTATAATTGATTACAAGCCTAGGTACACCCCTTTCTATTTCAGAAGCTTTCTGAACATAAAAGGCTGCACAACTCCAAGGAGATTTGCTTGGCCTAATTAATTTCTTTTTTAAAAGATCTTTAATCTCCTCAATACAATGTTTTAAGAGTTCCTCTTTCATTTGGATAGGCCTAGCCTTTGTTGGTATATTTTTTTCTTCAAAGTCTTTTATATAAGGTAATCTAATAATATGTTTATTTCTTTCCCAAAAGGCATTAGGATGATCAGAACAAACTTCTGATTCTAATTTCTTTTGGAAGGATTCGATTTCTTGTTGGATGAATCTATGTGTTAGACTTTCTTCAAATTTTCTATGGGAGATTTCATTTTTTAGGAAAAATAGTTGATTAGTTCTTCTTTCTATTAAATTTAACTCTGGGAGAATTGATAAGGTTTTTAAAAGATTTAGATCTTTCAATTGGGGTGGGCTAATGAATTGAAAAACAATCTGTTTATCTTTAAAATTAGCCTGGATCCCTTTATTATCAACTTGAAATGGTTGGATTAAATTAAGAAATGGAGTTCCTAAAATTACGTTTTGACCAATGTCTTTAACCAGTAAGAATGGTATCTTTAAGCAGACTCCACCGTTACAAACATGTGCATTTGTTAATTTATAGTTGATATGTAGTTTGTTACCATTTGCAGCATTTAATTTTTCTTTTGTAGTCTCAAAGTATTTAATAGGAACTAGTCCTTCTTGAATACAGTTGAGGTCTGCACCAGAATCAATTAATGCTATGGTATCTATTTCATATTCTTTATTGATAATAATAGTTAATCTAACGTGCCATTTCTGATAATTAATTCTAGTTAATAGATGAAGATAAGGATCTTTTTCAGTTTCCGGGCCTTCATCATCTGAAGCCTCGGAATCTGATTCACCTATTTTATCATCCTCTATTAAGGGGGATGGAGTTTTAGAAGAAGAAGCTTGATTTTGTAGTAATAGTCTAGTGACTTTTATTCTTAAATCACTAATATCTTTTTCACTATTATTTTTTAATTCTTTTAAATCCTTTCGTAATTGACCGCATTCTTGTTGAAGATCTTTTATAGTTACATTTTTATCTGATTTATCAGGTTTAAATCTATCAAATATTTCTTTTAAATCATAAGTAGTTTTACTAGTTTTTGTCTTTTTATGATCTTGTTCAAGGTCATTTTTTAATCTTAACAAAAGTTCTTTTCTCTTCTCATGATCTCTGACTTCATCAATAAAATCAATGAGAATGTTGTGTTCTCTAGATAACATATTGATACATTTACAGTTATCTTTGATTTTTTCTCCAGATTCGTTAGTATTCTCATCCTCTTCAGCTGAAGAATAGATTTCATCTATTTGAAGTCCTTCTTCCCCATTGTCAGATTCTTCTGAATAGAGAAAGAGATTTGAAAGTATTTGTTTAAACTTATCTGAAACATCAAGTTCATTTATTTTTTGTTTCATTGGACAATCTTTTGAAATGTGGCCCATTCTTCCACATTTAAAACAAGGTCCAGTTGGTTTGCTAGCAGAAGCTTTATTTGATGATGGCTGTAGCCATTTATCTGTAAAGTTTTGACCAGGTTTTCTATTCCTAGTATTTCTTCTGAATGGTTTTCTAGTTAAAGTTGAAGGAGAAGTTGTACTTGTTTTGACACTTCTTTTCTTGGCCTTTTTCTCTTTCTTTTTGGCCTTTGTAGATGGGGCTAAAGATTGAGAAGAGAAACCAAATTGTTCACAGAAAGAACCTAATTCTTTCTTTCCTTCTTTTCTATCCTTCTTTTCTTGTTGTCTGAGTTTGTAATCAGTACACCTAGCAATTCCTTCAGCTTGGATAGTACTGATTAAATCTCCATATGTAAGATTATCATATGGAATAGTTCCATTATTCTGCTCTCTTAGTTTGGTTCTAACTTTGTCTCCAAAATGGGTTGGAAGACCAGCTAGAAATTTTTCTTTCAAAAATAGTTGGCTACAATCTTCTCTCATCATTACTTTAGTAAGGAAGATATCTTTATACCAACGAAAGTCTTCAAGTTTTGGACATTTTAAGTTAGATAAGAGATCAAAATCTTTATCTTTAAGTTTAGAAGGATCTCCAATAAAATGTTTGGTTATGGAGAATATTAAAGTTGCAACTGCATCTTGAATATCTTCTCCATCTTTATTTTTAATGGCGATTCCTAAACGGTCAGTTTTAATAGCGTTCAGAATAGTATCACGTTTTGTTTGGTTGAGATAATGATCCCACCAGCTCTTCAGTTGACCCGTAAATCCAGCTACTAATGCTTGTGCAATAGTATGATCAGATGTATCTGGATTTTTGGTTCTGTAAGCTGTGCAAACCATTGTCATTTCCTGAAGAGTGTTAATTATGTGATATTCTGTCTTATTATCTATATTCCATTCATAGGTAATTCCTCCTTGATATGAGGCTTGATGGAAAGAACCCCTTTCTTCCATAGCCATATCAGGGAAAGTAATTCTTGGATAAAAACTTCTTAGAGGTTGAGTGTTATATATCTTGTTAACTTCTAGTTTATCTTCTGGTAAGAATCCTTCCTTATCAGAATCAGTAACTTCATAAGTTCTATCTAAAACTGCAATAGTTTTATCTTTGGAACACTGAGGTCTGTCTTTAGGAGGCTGAGGAGTTTCTGGGACTGTCCCAATAATTGTTTCAATATTTTTTAGTTTATCATCAATTATTTTGAGAATATCTTTAGATAATTCTTTATTAGCCTTCTTAGGAACCTCATGAGGTCTGACCAAAGGAGTGTCATCTGCCTTTGTTGGTTGAGAAACTTCTTTCTGAACTAGGTTTTCAACCCGAGTGAGCTGTTCACCTATAGTTACCAGATGTTGGTTGGTGAAATTATTTTGTTCAAGAATTTTATTTATCTCTTTATCTTCAGATGATACCTTGTAAGGGGAGGCTATGACATTAGTCCCTCTTACAGGAATCTCAAATTGTTCACTTGGCGGATGAACAGATTCTCTGAAAGTATTTGGGCTATTTGCCAAGTTTTAGTAGTTTTGGTAATAACATTTAATTCTTTTTTACTCTCAAGAATTTCGAGCCAATTAAAGAAACTTATTTGAATTTTATGGACATTCATAAAATCATAATAAAGTTCTCTAATAAACTCAGTTTCTTCTTTGGTATATCTTTTAAAATATGCTTTTCTAAGTTTTCGATTTTCCTTACTAGAAAAATCTTCATTTAAGAGGTTTTTATTGATTTCAAAATCTTTTTCTAAAACATAGAGTTGAGGAACGACTTGTGAAAATGTGGGTGACATACTTTCACTGTCGTTATCCTGAGTTTTATTATCTTGTTCAGAAGGAGTAGTAGTATAATAAGGTTGGGGAATATTTGAATTTCTAACTCCAATCAAATCTGGAATTGTTTGTTCAAATATTCTAGTTGGGATAGAAGATGTAGAGGATCTAGCATCGTCTAAGGGAGCCTTATTATTACTTGAGGGAAGTCGGAAGGAACTTCCAATGTTCCTACGAACAAAGCTGATTCCTACACTTCCATCATCGTATTCTACCATTCTGCTGATCCTAGAAGTTGTAACTTCAGGCTGTTTTGGTGGGGGAAGAATCTTTGGGAATTTCCATTCTTGTGGGAATGACAGTTCATCCCATTTAATTTTCTTTGGAGTAATTAATTCTCCATGTTCAGTTTTATTAGTTTGTAATAAAAGAGTTTCGCCTCTAGTTGAAAGAACTTTAGCTTTAGGATCTAAAAAGGTTGTAAAAACCTTATATCTTATCCTAGAGAGTAAAATGATAGGGTAAGCTCCTGTTAGAGTTTCAGAGTTGTAAACTTGTAAGTTTAAGGTAAGAACCTTCATGATATGTTCATCCTTAAGACTTACACTGAAGTTGGGGAAACAGTTAAAATAAACAGGTCCATCATGTAGACCAGCTTCTATTCCTCCTAACATGGATTTATCAAAGTTAAGCAGTCTGCAATCTCTTAATGCCATAATTATGGACATATTGAGACCTTCCCTTAATAAGGGTTTAACTGCTACTTGGACTAGTCCTAGATGGAGAAAGTTAAAGCCTTCCTGTTTATATCTATTAATAGATTCTTGATCAAAGAGTTGAATAGTTTCGAACTCATTTTTAAGCTCAAGAGTTTTTTCTTCAGTTTTGATATTTAAATCTCCAAAATACTCGAAAGTACCTCGGTGATAAATATCTCTTCCAGGTACTTTAGGAATTTTCCAGTTATCAAAGTTCACATTATCCATGTTAATATTTGTTTCTTGTTTATTAACAGTTTCTTTCTCTTTTCCCTTTCGGGAGGACGATGATGCCTTCGACAGAGTTCGTGAGAGGAAACTCATGTCGGCTGTATCCCTAGGTTTGCCTCGTTCGGCGATCTAACCTAGATACCTATGGTCTGCCTAAAGCCTGCCTCACTGCCCGACTTACTCACACGCTGCTGCGGGACTTACTTCGGCGATCTGACTCAAAACACCTTAGGCGTCTACAGTCAACCCATATATATATATATATATATATATATATATATATATATATATATAGGTTCCCCTTACACATAATGATGCACCTTACAATATACATAATAACAACCGTTGGATGAGAGACAATCTAATGGCTCTAATTGCTTGGGAATAAGTGAGCATATTAAATCAAAAGACACGCTCATTACCTTCCCCTTTCCCATACGCACACGACTCCGTCTCGCCTCCATCTCTGGCAACTCCCCGCTTCGCCTCCATCTCCGTCCACCCAACTTACTGGCAGCACAACAGTTTCTTGTCGGCTTCTTTTAAAATCGCCGGCGGCACAAAGCTCCATCTTTGCTCTACACCCTCTCTCCTACACCATCTTCTCACGACCACCATCTCCGACTACACCCTCACCATCTCTAGCAGGACTTGCATCCACATTTATAAAGGTATAAAAAATTTTCAAAACCCTAAGTTCAAAATCTTTCATTTATTTTTCTTTGTTATTAAAAAAAATAAATGTATGAAGAGGGCCTTGATGTTTATGGTTGTAAATAAATAATAATTAGTCAGCTGTTAATGGAATTAAAAGAAAATGATGAACACTCATAGAGGAAATTGAACACGACTTTCTGAAATAGTGATTCAATATTAATTTTTGCTGCATGTACTTCATTTACTCCTTGATGCTCACCTTCTAAAGCAATATCCAGACTTAGCTTTGCATTTTTTCTTTTTTCCCTCAAACATTTTAAGCTTTCCTCATCTAAGCAGGAAAGAGGGATTTTTTTTTTTTTTTTGTCAGATTTTTTTTATAGCATATTTCTTAATGAGCAATAATTTAAAAAATCATGATTTAGATTTTTCCCATGTTCTGATTGCAGGAAGCACCTTGGAAGGGACTTTGATACAAAATTTAGCAAGCTAGAAGGCATGTCTGCAATTAGAGTTTCATTTCCAATTGAATTTTTTTTTGTATATTTGAAGACAGGTTTCAATGTTATGACTTTAGTACAATATAGGAGAGACAAATGAAAACTCCAACTATGTAAATTGTTTTCATGATTTTTTGCAGGGTTTGTTTTCACTTGTGTATGTGTGTTTAGTTGCACTGAAAATGGTCCTTATTTTGGCCATTAAGAAAGCAGCCATGCTTGGCCATTGAGTATGCAAACCTAATAGAGAAAGCAAAGCCATGTTGCTATGTTGGTCATATTACTGTCATGTTGCCATTGAGAAAGCAGCCATGTTGCCTCCATTTTTATGAGATACATACAATGAAAGTAACCCAACTACATTCGTGGTGCCATAGTGGTCACTTTACTGCCAAAGAGGCACTTGTGTTATTGTTCAATGCAATTCTGATATAGACAGGACATATTTCCAAATAGATCCTTTGAAGTTGTTACTAATATTCAAGCTGCCCAACAATTTTATCCAAATACATACTCATACTGCATTAAGTTTACTGAGAGAGAGAGAGAGAGAGAGAGAGAGAGAGAGAGAGCTGCAATTGAAATCAAAACTTGTCAACATCACTGTGTCAAAAAATAGTAAAATTGACACAAGATCTTGCACTCTGACTGTTAGCAATCATACAAATAATCAATCCCCTTTTGTTGTATCAATTTTTCCATATTTTCTGGATTGATAGACAAAAAGTGCCATAGCTTCATCCTTAGTACCACAAAAAAGGGAAAGGAAAGCACACAAAAAAAATCAAAATTTTCACATTTACATAATTCTTTTTTTGGATCAAATTTTAAGTATCAATATCCCATTTGTTTCAAACATTGATGATGAACCCAATATTGCACGCGAGCTCACAACGATCCTGTAATAGAACTCTAATTCATTGTCAGCAATAGAAATGAAGTGCCTCACACACTCAAGTGATTTCTCATAAACATCAAAGCTAGATGGTGGAGGAGAGGAGAGTAGATGTAGAGATGAAGCATTGTGCTGCCGGCCAGTTGGGTGGATGGAGATGGAGGTGAGGAATGGCAGTCACCGGAGATGGAGGTGAGAGGAGCAATCGCTAGCTTATCCCCTTCCCCTTTGTGTCACTGGTGAGTTGCAAAGACGCAGGCAAGAAACTGTTGTGCCGCCAGTATATAAGGTGCACTTGATGCTACTTGCATCAAGTGCCCTCCTTTACGGCCACCTGTGATGAAAATTTTTAAAAACTGACCGTTGGATTAGATACCCTTATAATGTATGTCATGTCTGACAAAAATCACAGTAATCCAACAGTTGGTTTCCGAGAAAACTGACCGCTAAAAAACTATGTCTTTTTTGTTCTTTAAAATGTTATCATTTTTTAGTAGTCAGTTTTCTCAGAAACCGACCGTTGGATCACTGTGATTTTTGACAGACATGGCATACATTATAGGGGTATCTAATCCAACGGTCAGTTTTTAAAAAATTTCATCACAGGTGGCTATAGAGGAGGGCACTTGATGCAAGTTGCATCAAGTGCACCTTATATTAGCACCTCTGTATAT
>JAESVK010059867.1:44155-68393 GCA_017140935.1 Hamamelis virginiana | reverse complement strand
ACGCAAGAGAGGTCCTTAAAATAGGACTTTTGACCAATTATCCCTTATTTGGTTTATTAAACTTCATCAATTAACAATTAACTACTTCACAAAATAAATAAACAATTTTATATATAAGAAATGAAAAGAATAAGTAAGAAAGACTGGCCTGTGGGAAAGTACGTGAAGAGACACTATCCTAAAGGTACTATTGCCTCCCCTACGTACAGGTGATAGTGGCTAACAGTCCTTCGTATTCATATATCCTCTAAACCCACATGAAGATGGAAACCACAACCCTTCTTAAAATAAGATGAGAATATTTTGAAACAAAGTAACAAACAATTGCTGTTTTAATATATTAACTAAAAAAACAAAACAATTGGTGTTTAAGAATATTTAAACTAGATATATTGAAAGACTAAACGTAAGACCTTATGTTTTGTATTTTCATCTAATGAATTGTGCAATTAATTATCTTTTAATGAAGGTCGTGGAAAATGATGTGAAATTTTTAACATTTGGTTTTAATCAAATCCTTTTGGATGGACATAAACATTTTGGAATGCCTTAATTAAACTGACTAAATCATTTTGAACTACTCCAATTAAACTCATCCAATTAATGCACTGCAATTTGGTACGTACAATTGATCCCTTTTTACCTTAAAATATATAAAACTATTCCGTTAGACCTTATGTACGTACAATTGATCCCTTTTTAACATTTGGAATGCCTTAATTAAAAAGAAATAAAACTACTCCGATCAAAAAAATTAAAATATATATAGAGCTCGGATAGGGCCAACAATAAATTGGAAATATATACTAGAAAGAGAAAAATAAAAGAAGAGAAAATTAGTAAATTACATTCCAAATTGGATTCCATCATCTTTTTACCTTTTTTTTTTTATTTTTTTTATTATCCCAAGCACCTAAGTTTTTTAAGCACTTCCAAAAAATTGATCTATGCATCAGTTTTCTACAAAATTATCAATTTCTGCAAAATCAAAGGACAAACTGATGCATTTCTCATTAAGAAGATATATAAATTTTTTACTTTTTAAATTTTTTTTTTTTTTTCATGAGTTAGTGCTTTTGTTCATGTATAATTGAACATCAAACAATGTTCACAAGGAGGAATTGAATATTTCGCGGTGTTCAACCCCCACAACCGAACATAAAGTTATGTTCATTAGGGGATATCGAACATTACTGAATGTTCAATAGGGATTGGCTGAACATATTAATATGTTAAGTTCTCTTAACCGAACAAATAGACATATTCATTAAGGCTTATTAGGGCTTATCGATATTTTTGAATGTTCATTAGGCAATAGTAGAATGTCATCAACCTGATGCACATCAAACATATATGATTTCCCTCCATGGTATTAATGAAATTAACAAACCTTTTATATGGGATGGAAATTAAAAAAAAAAAAAAAGTAAATAAAATATTTGGGGCTTTTTGGTATTAAGTGGGTGTAAAAAAGAAACATTTGATTTAGGATTGATTGAGTTGATATTAGTTTGGGTATTATAGATGGTGTAGGTTGCAAAAATTATATTTTTAAATTTTATAAGTGCGTGTAGGTAGCAAGTGCGTGCCACTAGCAGTTTACGTAGTGGCACTAGAATCACCCAATATGTAATTATAGGATATGTGTTTGAAAAAACTGACCATTTGAATTAGATATTGTACTTATGCATGTTGTGCATGCCAAAAATCACAATGTTTGATACATCGTTTAAATATAGGAATTGAATTAATTTTGATTTAAATTTCCTTTAATACCTTTATTGAAATAAGATATTCCCAACTTTTATAAATTAATATAACAACATTTTTTCAATATTTTTAAGTATTTTTTTTATTTTTTTTTGTAGCAAATGTCTTGGAGGCCTAACCAATTAAATAAAAATACTTAAATAAAAATTCAACAAGTGTACTTTTTTTTTTTTTCCCTCAACAAGTAGTGTAATTTAAAGGTGTCGTATTATTTTTCACATGTGAACTCTGATTTGAGTGGTTCGAGTTGTTATAGAAAGCTATCATGACATATTTTCAATTGTAACTTGAGTCATTTGATTTGATTTTGAAATTAAAAGGATATAGACATTCAAAAAAAATTTTTTTGGGGGATCACATTTTTCCGTATTAATTTTTTACAAAATGTGCAATTTTTTTTGCCAACTTTGAATATTTGTATCTTCTTTGTTTCTAAGCTAAATAGAGAGATTCAAGTTTCTATCGAAAAAAAAAACATGATAATTTTTCATAGGAGCTAAAATCACTAAAATTAAAGTTTTTATGTGAGAGATATGATCCTTCAAAGTAGGCTTATTAGATGAAAAAGTTATAAAAATTTGGTGAATATGGAAATTAACCTACCTACATTGAGCTTTCTCTACAATTTTGAGGGAGGTGTTGTACCCACCCTATTGGTGCCAAAGCAGGATGTGTTTGCTCTTGATAACAATTTAATTCACTCAATTTGTCTTTGATCGAAATGAAGAAGTTACAAATTTCAAAGTAGGGAAAAAAAAATTTGCTAAAAAAAAAAAAATGCAGTAGAGGTCATTGAACATCCAAACCTTAGGGGAGACCGATAACATTTTTCAAAACTAAGGGGAGGTACCTATAATTTGCTGAACCTTAAGGGATATTAATGCAATATACCCTTTTTTTATTACCCATCAACTAATAAAAACTCATTATCAACACAAGTAAGATACCAAAAATAAAGAAATCTGCTCATACATATTCCAAAAAATTATAGGCTAACAATGAATATATACATATCCCCTCCTCCTTTCAGATTCACAAACATATTCCAAAGCATTCAAAAAATTATAGGCTAACATTGAAGATAGACCAATGGATTCAGCATCTGCTCATACTCTCAACTCGTAAAACAATGAAGATCTTATTAAAATTTTGAAACTTAGATTGTGAAATAGATTGTGAAAATGACGAACTAATGAAATTAATGAAAATAAAATCCTAAAAGTTCACCCCATAGTACAGCCTTAACGAATGATTCTTCTTCATTATTTGAAATGGTAAATAAATTTAGTTGTTTCAGGTTAGCCCCAATTGTTTGCAATGCTCGATGTGGCTCTACCATAATAAGACAAGTTAGGCCAATTGCTTGACCGAACTCGTTAATCGATGACTTTAGCAATGCAGGTGCTTCCCCAGTTGAAGATCCCATCTCATTACCAATTCGATTTCTCCGTTTTCTCTCTTGAGCCGAACTCACTTCGATCACTTTGGCTACCTTGCTTAGCATTAGCTCCTTGTGTAAATGATATGAAATCTCCATGGCACTCTAAATCATCTTCCCCAAACATCTCAGGTGAAGCCTATTTTCTTCCCTCTCTTGATCCAAGTTCTCCAACATATGGCAAAGTGCTTGCGCATCCTTTCCAGTAGTAGCCTGATCCTTCCAAAAACCAATAGGGGATGATACATGGAAAATGGTCGATTCATGAATGGTACTGCTTCCTTGTGAACCTGCAAGACCAACAATGAACTTGATCATATTTCAACACATGTTATCTTCAGTTTTTGTACTTTGATGCGAGGCACATAATCTCCATGCATGAACATGCTCATTTGTTCAATCCAAAGAAATCACAGCATGGCACCATGGCCATATCAAAATATATATTATATTATATATATTCAACAAAAGATGTTGCCACATTATCAAAATACTGCAGGGAATGCCATGTCCAAGTGCTCTGCTTGGCTAGTGCCCTTGTTTAAACGTTGCCAAGTATTCATATATACCAACATTTAAAAAAGATGTTAAATATGGTACCATTATTCTTATACGAGAAAACAAGACTGACTTGGAAGGTTTCATTCTACTTATGCCATATAAGGTTATATAAAGGTTGGCATATATACCAAGCCAGTCTAACTCCATCGACAAGACTTTGTTGTTGAGATGAGCTACAAGCTAGTGAATATGAACTAGATCACTGACTGCTACGCGACTCTCCTTCCAATTGAAAAACGAGGAATATGGAGAAAATGTGCATGGAATTACATGATTCTATACACTATACAGACTTCCTAGGGCATAAAAATTTTGTAAATGGATGCCCAGGGTGTAAAAATTCAACAATGAAAAAGGTAAGCCCAATTAAAATTTGGGAGAGTCGTCTGTTAAAATCAAGAATACAATTCGACATCCCTACCTAAAATAAGAATAAAGAAGACGAGCAAAGAAAAACAAATTCTACTGGTGTCTGGTGAGTTTAGATGATGAAAAGTTGGTGGAAGTGACTATAAGGCAACAGAACTGCTCTAATCTAAACCCACAAATGTTTCCTCCTAAATTTGCAAGCTCAGAATCACTAATCCAAAATGATTAAAACAGTGGCTGAATCTGTGATATAGACTCAATCAAAAGGAGAAGATGAAGCAACCCCAAGTTTTTGTAGCTTCTAGAAAGAAGAATAAGAAACAGAGTGGAGTTAGATGAATACCTTTTCAGGGTTTCTATTAAATGGAATATGCAGCATTGCTTCCATTCTAGTTTATAATTATGTTGCAATAATAATATAATAGCATTATATATAAGTATTGGAATTGGGGGTCCAGTTGGCTCATGAAACCAAACCCTTCTGCATGACCTCACCAAACAGTTCAAATTTGAGGAGGGTGAAATACTCGGTTTTGGTTGGCCGTTGAAATAGAAGAACCAGTCAAAATTGAAAAAGAAGCACCCATTTTCTTTCCTTTTCCCCCATTTTCTCAGCAGCCAAACAATAAAACTCAGCCCAAACAAAAATAATTAATTAATTAAATACTCACCGGACAAAAAATTGCCATCCTTATTCCCAAGTACCAAACACAGTATAAGATCCGTTGGGTTGAGGAAGATGACATTACCTTATCTGAGGAGGCTGAGATTATATTGCCATTGCAGATTTCACGGTGGTGGCGCAGGACGAAGGTGGACGACAATGAGTGTCACAATTGTTGGAAGGTGGAGAAACGGTACAGCCATGGTGGATTAGGGCACGGGACTCTTGCTCTCTCTGTCTCTTTTTCTCTCTTGGTCGTTTAAAACTTTCTGGCGCTCTCCAACTCTCTTTGGGTTCTAAACAAAGAAAAAGACAATTTACCAATAAAAAAATGAAATAAAATAACAATGAACAAATAAAAAGAATGAAATGTTGGTGTACAAATATATAGAGCAAATCTTAGAACTCGCCACATCTCCACAGGAATAAGTAAAGAATGAAATGTTGGCACTTGGCACACCAATACGTACCATTTGTATGAACAACTGCCATTCATCCTTCTTTACTTGAACTTTCTCTAACTTCGGTGTGTTTGAGATGTTGTCAGAGAAAGTCTTCAATTTGGGGCATTCTTCCACCCATACCTTTTCCAAGGATGGGAATGAAAAAGTATTGCGGCCTCGACAAAATCTTGTGAGGTTTGGTAAACCTCTAAGTTCCAAAGAGTTTAATTGATTGAAGGTAGTGTCATCTGGGGCTTCTCCTTGCTCTCTAGTAGGGGTGGCAAATGAGTGGATTTGGGTTGGGCCTAAATGGATTGGGCCATAAAATGTACATAACTCATTTATGACCCATTTAATTAGTATCATCTTGACCCATTTAGACTCATACCCATTTATCATGGGTCAACCCGACCCGACCTACGAACCTATATAATATGGTTTGACCTTTTTTTTTTTTTTTTTTTTTTAAATGCGTATACACGCAAACAAAAAAACTTAAAATAAAATAAAATTGCCACATTTAATAACAAAATTTAACATGTCATATTTATTTTCTATATAAAAAAACTAGTACCATGTCTTAACTCATTTAGACCCATATCCATATATCATGGATCGAACCGACCCACGAACTCATATATCTGGGTCGACGCGTTTTTTTTTTTTTTTTTTTAACGCATATACATGCCAATAAAAAAACTAAAAAAATAAAATAAAATTGCCGCATTTAACAACAAAAGTTAACATGTCATATTTAAATTTTTGACGGGTCGACTCATGATATATGGGTTCGTGGGTCGGGTCGACCCATGATATATGGGTATGAGTCTAAATGAGTCAAGACATGGTACTAGTTTTTTTATATAGAAGATAAATATGACATATTAAATTTTGTTATTAAATGCGGCAATTTTATTTTATTTTGTTGGCATGTATACATTTTTTTTATTTGAAAAAAAAAAAAAAAGTCGACCCATAATATATGGGTTCGTGGGTCGGGTCGACCAATGATATATGGGTATGGGTCTAAATGAGTCAAGACATGGTACTAGTTTTTTTATATAGAAGATAAATATGACATGTTAAATACGGCAATTTTATTTTATTTTAAGTTTTTTTATTTGCGTGTATATGCGTTTTTCTTTTCAAAAAAAAAAAAAAACAACGAGTCGACCCATGACATATGGGTTCATGGTTCGGGTTGGGTTGACCCATGATGGACATGGGTCAAGACATGGTACTAATTAAATGGATATATGTCACAAACCTAAGAACAAAAATCATATAAATGAGTTTATTAGTTGGGTACCCATGGGTTACCCATATTCAACCCAATTATAAATGGGTTTAATTGAGTGGCCCAATTACAACCCATTTATTAAAATGTACCAACCCATATCCATTACTACTAAATGGGTTTGGATGGGTTAATGGGTTTGGGCTAATTTTGCCACCCCTACTCTCTAGCAATTATTTCTTTCATCTTACAATCAGCTACAATTATGCTTTTAATTCGCACTAGACTTTTAGCTATTGAGGATAACAACAGATGTGTTAGACTTCCACAAGACCATACTTCAAGAATTGATAAATTTTGAAAAACTGGATTTAGTCTGGAATCATCCATCCATAGATGCATAAGCTTAGGTAGTTTAGTTAACATCAATACTCTCAACTGTGGGAGTGACCTCACCAACTAGTCCTTCGAGTTCAAATACCTCTTCCAGTGAAGAACGGGACTCTACAAATTAAAAGTTCTTCTAGATTCTGTAAATTTCGAAGCAAACTAGATGGAAGACCTGTTAATATCTTGTCACATTTCATCACCTTTAGAACTCTTAATTTACAAAACGACTGTGTATGACATTGACCTTGCCAAATCTCTTTCATACTGGACATGTGCGTCAATTCCATTTCCTCCAAGTCAGGGAATGCAACCTGGTAAACCATTAACACAAAAGAAGTATATTTTGGTTCTTTTAAACAATTCACATACACAAATAAGATAGCTTTATATATGTATCCATGGTCAAGCACATGACAAGATAGTACATTTTAATAGTTGGATAATAATTCTGCCCACTCACACTAATAAATTCATAACCCTCCTTTAATTTAAGCCTTGATCATCATTTCAAAATAAATTAAGATTTCAGAATAAAGCTGGTGTCTAGTGAATTGATATTTGAAAACTACCATAGAGTTCTCTTTATTAACAGCATAGATGGATTATCAAATAATTTACTAATGGAGTTGCCATTTTAAGAATGTTTTAGAGAATGAAAATTATATTTTTGGTCATATTTTATTTTTCCTTCATTTTATTTACTTATTTTTGTTTAAGTTGATAGTACAATATAAGTCTTTCTTCTCCAACTTCTTCATTTTCATTTTGTTTTCTGGGTAAATGGGAATGCTTAGATCTAGAGCTATCAAAAATAGAAACCCTAACAGAGGAGGAAAAAAAAGAAATTGAAAAATGAAACCCAAACTAAGGATAACGAAGAACCAGATAATCCTTTCTTTCCCCTCAAACTTCTTTGAATTGCTGATATGCAGTATAAAATTTGTAAAATGAAAAATAGTAAATAGACTCAAAAAAGGGGAGAATAATATGTTGATGTCCCCAATGGTGCGTGATGTGTTGTAATGAGGAAGAAAGCATTGATCATCTTTTTTTACACTGTCTGGTTGCTAGGAAGCTAGCTTTGGTGCTATTTTTTTTTTTTCAGCTTGGTGAGGTTTTATGGTTGCGCCTCAGTTTGCTTCGCAATTGATGGAGATTGATTTTAAGGTGTTTGGGTCATCAAAAAAAGAGTCATTTTATGGAGATATTTGTCTTGGCAATTTTTTGGATGATTTGGTTAGAGAGAAATGCTACAAATTTTTAGGATAAATAAGTGGATTTTGATAGTTTGTCGGATAAAGTTGGTTTCTTGTCTTCCTTGTGGGTGTCAATTACTAGAGTTCAAGGGTGTTCCTTTATTTGTTAGTTGGGGTAATTGGGTGGCTATTTCTAACCATTGAGCTTTTGTTTTTCTCTTTTTTAGGGCTTTCTTTTGGTCCTTTCTCTTTTAGTTTTTGTAAGTAGGATGCCTTGTCCTCTCTTTTTTTTCTTTTTCTTTTTTGGCTTTTAAAAAATTGTCGCTTATATATATATATGCTGCTGAATTTTCATATTTGATTTTTGCAAGAAAAGAGAAGGGGGAAGTTACATTCATCTACCAAATTACTCATAGAAGTAACATTTCATTTATTTTCAATTTACTTTTTGAATAGATGAATTCACGCATTGGAAATTTATGGCATGCTCATACCGTAAGTAAAAAGTTCAGGGTCATACCTTTTTCACCAAGAAGAGGGGTTTTTTCCTTGGAGTACCACTGTGGCACTTCCCTCGTGTTTCTTTAAAGCTACTTAATTATGAAGCTAATATCTCCACATTTTTACACTTAGACACCTTCAATTGTCTCAAGGATGTCCATTCTGAAATATGAATCCCTTCACAGAAACTCTTGTGCTGCGGTAGGTGATGAAGAGTCAAAGACATCACAGAAACTCTTATATGTTGCTTCTTCTTCTTCTACTCCGTCCTTTCCAACAATTTCATTCATCATCCAACAACAATTATTGATAATTCTTGGAGTTGCACAAGACTTTTGGCTATGGAAGTTGTAAAGACATTTCTCAAATGCTCACACCAAGCAACGTTTAGTGAACTTAGCTTTTGAAAATGGAAAATTCCAAGAGAATTCTTCTGCCATATATTGGTCAAGCTTGGAAGCCCATGTAAATACATGATCTAAACTGAGTGACTCTTACAGCATGCCTTTCTGTATGATTTATCCCTCCAAGATCAAATATATATTCTAGTGAAACCACCACAGTAGCGTACTTTCAGTAACTCCATATTTTGCAGCCTCATCAGCATATTGGATGGAACAATATTCAATAGATTGTCACAATTTTGTACCAGAAGGTATTTTAGTTTGCAAAAGGAAGCCAAAGGGAGTTGGTAGTACCATATCTCTGTAAAGGAAACAGAAACAGAGTTTACAACCAAGTCCTCCATATTGGGAAATGCAACCTGCAGAATAGAGCTGATTCTGTTAATAGATATTCTCAATAACTATACTTGTAAAGCTATCTATGATTAGAACCTAAAAGTCACATATTAAAATGAAAAATATGAAAATTGAAAGAAACCCTTTTTATCTCAAAGAGAGGAGGCCGTTTGATGGTATCAAATTTATTGTCATAAGTGTCAAGTTATGACTAATTTTAAAAATGATGAATTTGTTAAACTATCATCATCTGCAATTAGATCATTATTATTGAATCATTTCCGCTATTTTGTTTATTTAAGCATTTGACTCAAAGTAATGATCTTAGCATTAGTATTAAGTAATAAAGAAAATCCATCAAAGGGTGAAGTCGGATCATTTTTTGTTTTTGTTTTTTTAATGTGGACCGGGCATGAGAACCTAATAACCTCTCCAATTGGATCTATCTGTGAGTGAAATCCTTTTGGTATGATAACAAGCATTTTGGAAAATGTGCAGTGCAGTTTCTCGAATTAATAGAAATAGAGTTTAAGAAGAAGCTCTATTCTTGAACGTGTGACTGACATGATGTAGGAGTGTAATTGAGGGACTAAATTGTCTTCACTTTGGAGAAGAAGCTCATGAGCCCTGGCAGATGTTCTAATCTCCAGCAGCGTAATTGAGGGAACACAATCTCATACATTGCTTCATTATTGTCTTCGGCTGCTTCTCTTCCTTGGCCACAATCTCACCCATGATATTGCATCTCCTTATTTCCATTTCTTCGAGTTGTGAAAGCCTTCTAGCCATGGACAATGGGAACAGATTTTTTAATCTATGACAACAGTTCACTTTTACCATCCTTAGGTTACAAAAGGAATCCACTGTAAGTTGGCCATGGCATATTTCTTTCAAATTAATCAGATTGTGAAGAAACAATGACTCCAAGTTAGGAAATGCGCTATCTGCAATCCACTTCATTGTGTTGATGACATATTCAAATTCAGAACTGCTTTGGACATGGAGATGCTTCAAGTGAGGAAAACCTTGCCCATCCAAGTCATAAAGAACACTTTTAATTCCATTCAATCCATCCAAATACAAAACCTCTGTTATCTTCAACAACATATTTATTCTGAACACCAAATGAATGCTTGTATTGAGTTTAAGTTTCAAAGTTCTTGAAGTTTCATACTTACTCGACCAGTCCCAAACATCTCCTATAAGTATTCTGTATATTATCAGCTGTTCAAAGATGAAGTCTTTTGGCTGAAACTTAGCATCTGTTATATGTATGTCCAGAGTGACTAAGCGAGACAAGTGTTTTAACTCAGCAAGGCTAACATTGCCAGCAACCTCCCATTTAACAAAACTTTTTTCCATATACAATTCTTCCAATTGAGACAAGCTTGATATGACACTGGATGGGAATACTATAAGTTTGGAACAATTTGTCAAGTCTAACAACTTTAGACGAGTCAATTGCCCTATTTCTCTTGGTAGCTCTTCGATATCAGAATTTTTGAAGCTAAGGATTTCCAGTCTCTTTAGTTCTCCAATTATAGCTGTGTCTTGCAATACGCACTGATCCAGACACAATGTTTGAAGGTTTGAAAGGAAATGAAGTGATGCAGGTAGTGACCAGAAACAAATATTTGTCAGAAGTAAGACTTTCAGTTGTTTCATCCCTTCAAATAGTTGTCTGGGACTTCTAAAGAATGATCTTTGCTTATCAACAACAACTTGAGTTCTGGATACTCCAAAACTGTGGGAAGCTCGTCAATATTGCTGTGATGCAGTGAGATTGCAGAGCAAAGTCTGAGTTTTTCCTTTGTCATCCATTCTTCCAATTCAACACTGTTTCTCACAATTAACATATGCTTATCTTTGGATGCGATAGATATACCGACATCACGAAGAACATCATGCATTCTGAGCAATCCAGAAGTGTTGCTATCCAGCAGCAAACAAGAAGATTCCTCACTGTCTAAAGAGTTGTAACTCAAACTTTAGAGATGAGTACACTTTAGCATCCATTCCTTTTATATATGTTGGGGCAGAAGACATTAGTTGTTCCAAGGCATCCTCCCAAAGAGGTACGCTCTTATTTTTTAATGCATTCGCAACTGCTGCAACTGCAATAGGCAAACCAGCACATTCTTTAGCTACCTCAATCGCTGTAGGCTTTAGAGGATGAGTTTCAACAGAATCACCTGCTATCTTCTTAAATAAACTCCATGCTGCTTCTTCAAGTAGCACTCCAATTCCAAAATTCTTTTGAGTATTCATCTCATTAGATAATATGTCTTGGCTTCCAGAGGTCACGACTATTTTACATCCCTTGTGAACGTCTCCAAAAGGAATTCCAACTGCATCTAAGTCAAGTTTAGCCCAAATGTCATCTAAAATAACAAGGATGCTCTTTTCTTTCTTCAGCCTCCCACACAGCCGATCTACCCATGCAGAGTCACTCTATTTATCATCAAACTGTAAACCTAACGTGTATGCAATTTCTCCCTGAATTTTTCTTATGTTTGGAGGTTGAGAAACAACTGCCATCACCACTTCATCAAATAACTTGTCTTCCTTGACTTTTCTAGAAACTTCGTTCACTAGCATGGTTTTTTCCACACCCCATACCATATATCCCAATCGTGTTGATATTGGGATTTCTTAATGCCTCCATAATTTTCTTCAAAGTTGACATTCTGGATTCAAAAGCCTCATAACCTTTGATAGATGTGGACCCTATCCCCTGCAGAGGGCCACGATATGACACCCTGTCAAATTTCCCACCATCTTGGATTTTAACAATATCTTGTGCCATCTTCTTCGCTTTCTTGCTTAGCTGGTAACGTGACTTCAAATTAGGACACAATCCATTGAAACACCTCTTCTTTGCCTTGTCTTCATCGTTGAGAAATTTTCCTGCCTCCTCGGTGACCCAATTCACATTCTTCAGCCACTTTTCAACATCAGGTTAAATTTCATCACCATTTCGTCTAGCAGCATCAACTGATCGCTCCACCCTGCCTCTCATATTCCCCAGCTTCTCAACATGGATTTTGAGATAGTCAACATTGCTATGGTAGTTAAACAAATAATCTAGCTGACGTCCAATTAGAGTAACCAAGTACCCAGCAACTGCTGATGCAATTGAATTGATAATGACCACCATCTCTGACATCTCTTCCTCTCTTTTTCCTGTTTTTTTTTGCCCCTTTTTTTAGTTTCAATTAGAGAAAATAGATTCAGTTGTTATGAATAGGCAACAACGATTAGGAGAAACCATGTGAGTGTGAATGTTATGAATAGGCTACAAATGAATCCACACGGTACTCGAGAATTTAACCGGAAGGCCAAAATATTAAAGAAAGATATAGAGAAAAAGAAGAGAAAGCAGCAAGCCACAACTTTGAACTAAATATTTTGAAAGACTAAATACAAGACATTATGTTTATATCTGTAATACTATTTTGAAAGCCACAACTTTCAGTTGTTTTCTGCAGCATCTGTAAACTAGTTTCTAAAATTCCAATGATCCAGAACCAAATGAAATTTGAAAATAAAAGGCTAAGGGGAGAGATGCTGATATTGATTTAGCGTAAGCCCAATCAAAAGGACAATTCTTTCCTATGAAATATAGAAATACAAATGAAGACGAATACCACAAGTTAAAAAGCCTTACACTTCTAATAAATTCCATAGACAAGTATAAGCCTATGTGCTAGATCAAAAACCCTGATCCTTGACGCGAAGAAAATATTTAAGTCTAAAAATTCATCCAAACGGGGATAGCAGCCTACAAAATGAGAAAAAGGACCCCTAAAACTCCATTTCACCCAAATTTGAAGCCACCAGAGGGAAGGTTGGGCTGGTTAGTTCCAAAACCAAATCCCTGTTGATTTCCATTCTCACCATCTTGGGGATTTTGTACTTCGTCTTCTTCCTCAGCCCAGTATCTCCCTAACAACTTTACAGCCTTTTCGTAAATCTCATTGTTGTCATGGGTCTGCAGATTCTCAAGCTTATCCAGACCTCCGCATTCATCAATCATTTGCGCATAAAGATTGATTCCACCATTCAATCCCATTTCTTCGTCAGCCTCACTCGCCTCCAGAATGTTTTCAAGCCCCTCAAGGCACACCGTCACAATTCTTGGATCTGGACAGACTAGAAGATCACAAAAGAGCTTTATGCAACCTTGGCTCACCAAGAATCTGCACCATAGATCACAGGTCAAAATAGGAGTATTGGTCTAGAGCATTGCTTCGCAAAATATAAGGTTAATAACATACAGACACAATGAAGATAAAACGTAAGTTTTGGTTACTGAGATCTCTTAGGTAAGTGGGAAAGTGAAGACTGAAGAAAATAAGGGAAGAATGAGCTGGAGTGGCATATGAATAGTCCATGCAGAGCTATAGTTTATGTGCTTGTGTGTATAATAGAAAATAAAAGGTCAAAACGGAAAAGAAAAAGGAACAAAAATGTACTGTATCTGCTCATGGGATCCTCTAAGGGTGGCATTTGAGATAGCCCGGGCAGCCTCCTTTTGGATGTCAAATTCCGCATGTTGGAGTAGGTGTACGAGAGGGAGGATGATATTGGCCTCTATAACTGCCTGTTTAACAGAAATTCAAATGTAATAGTTAAAACTAGAGCACTGAGTAACATTCTCATGGGGCTCTGTTTTTCCTTTTTTTTTTTTTTTTTTTTTTTTTTTTTGAGTAAGTCATTTCATGGCATAAAAATTAAGTTTCAGCTGGCTTTCATTAGATGAGCTAATCCGGAATCTATATTATATGTAATTAGCAACTTAGACTTTCTTTATTTGTATTGCTTTTCCAAAATGTCATATTCACTATTTTAGCAACCTTATAAAAAACTGAACAGAACCTACTGAAAATTTTCTCTGGGAATAAAACAACTGTCTAGTGTCTACCGATGATAATCAGAGTACATTTTCAATGACCAATTATTTCTGCCAGTAAATTACACTGTCAGTTATATTTATGTGATGATATGGTTGATCAAAACACAGAAATGCAACCGAAAAGAAGTAATTCCAGTATTGCTTGCAGCTGAGTAGTGAGTACTATATATTTGGTTGGAGGCACATATGAATCTTCAAACAAGAGAGAATAGCGGGAATCCTCCTACCTGTATTTGATGTCTATTCCCTGCAGTGATATTTGAGATTGTCCAACAAGCTCCTTCCTTAATGTCTTTTTCGAGATTTTGTGTGAGAAGTTGATAGAGACAAGGGAGCACTTGGTTGTCAATTACAAACTGAAGCATGTATAAATGATTATTTTCATGCTATGAAAGGAAAAGGAAATGCAACAATTTAAATTTACACACACACACGCGCAAGAAAGAGAGAGAGAGAGAGAGAGAGATGAATGTCTAAGCTATTTCCTATATATCATTATTTTTCCAGAATATAATTTGACTTACCAATCCTATTTAGAAGAGGTTGTTACTTTCAAAATCAATTTCTGTTTCCTAAGTAATTTGAATTGTAATTGAGGATTTATACCCAATTGAATTGTATCAAATTCTGTATGCAGCATTTTTTGCTCAAAGAATCTTTTATAATTCGACTTACCAATCCTATTTAGAAGAGGCCTAAAGATGTTCGAGCAGCAGCTTATCTAGTAATTAGTAGTCCAAACAAGAAAGTTAAGAGCATTTCAAGTTCAAGACACGTCAAGAAGAGTAGAACCATTTCAATTTTCTCAACCTCTTCGTCAAAGGATTTGCAACGATCTACAGTTCTGAAGATCTACAAGGATAAGAGTGCGGTGGATAAATTGCTTACTCAACATATTATTAATTTTAAACAATATAGCAATTAATGTGGTTCAAACACCACTTGTTATTCATTTTGCGAAAGGGTGTAGCTAAAGATGGTTTTGGACATAAGCTATTGTTTTATTCAACTCTCCCGACCAAATTAATCCTAGATTATACTTAGAATGCTAAATTGGTAATATTTGCAATAATCATATTAAAAGTTTTATGTTATTATCTGTAGAAAAGGAAAGAAATATTTGTAATTATAGAGGATAATTAGCTGTAAATGAGAATAAGTCAATGGTGTAAATTAGGAATTAACTAGTACCGCTAGATAGCTATTATTTTTGGTCAGTTTCCTGTTTTTATTCTTTGGTTAGATTCCTGATTTTATGTATTCTCCTCTATAAGAAGGAATCCGTGTAACTCTTTACTTAACAGAGAAAATATACAGAAAAGCTTTCATGGTATCAGAGCCATCCTAAAAACCAAAAAACCCTAAATTTTTCTGCTTCAACCACTTATGGCTGAGATAACCTCAAAACCGCCTCTTACAACACAAACCCAAACTCCCAAGACCGATACTCATCCAGTCAAAATTACCACTATTCGCCTTAATGGTGATAATTATTTACGATGCTCTCAATAAGTTCGGATGTATATTAGAGGGAGAGGGAAGATTGGATACCTGACTGGAGACAAGAAGGCACCAACAACAGAGGATCCAACCTACGCGACCTGGGATGCAGAAAATTCGATGGTGATGACTTGGCTTGTGAACTCCATGGATGAGAATATTAGTTCCAATTATATGTGTTACTCCACAGCCAAGGAACTCTGGGAAAACGTGAATCAAATGTACTCTGACTTGGGAAATTAGTCTCAAGTCTATGCATTGACTCTGAAACTTGGTGAAATCCGGCAAGGACAGGACTCGGTAACCAAGTATTTCAATTCATTAAAACGTCTTTGGCAATATTTGGATCTGTTCAATGATTATGAATGGAAATCCACAGAAGATGCCAAATATTACAACTGTATTGTTGAGGCTTCTCGTATTTACAAGTTTCTTGCGGGACTCAACGTTGAGTTTGATGAGGTTCGGGGGCGGATCATTGGCAGGACACCGCTTCCTTCAATTGGTGAGGTGTTTGCTGAGGTTCGAAGAGAAGAGAGCCGCAGACATGTAATGCTAGGAAAGAAGACAACTGACGGGCCTGCTGAAAGTTCTGCCCTTCTTAGTGCCGAGGCTGCTGCTAACAAAACAGCCAGATTTCAGCCAAAGCCACGGGTCTGGTGTGACTATTGCAACAAACCACGTCATACCCGAGAAACATGCTAGAAAATCCATGGAAAACCGCAAAATTGGAAGAGCAGCAAGCCTGGTGGTAAAAATACCAGGTTAATTCCTAATGCAAATGAAGCCGAGACAGGTCCCTTCACCAAGGAGCAGATGGATCACCTTTTGAAGCTGCTAAAACCCAATTACTCACCAAGTAGTATTCCTACTGTTTCTCTTGCACAAACAAGTAGCACACCCAATGCTCTTTCTTCTTGTTCATATTATGCTCTTTGGATCATAGATTCAGGAGCTTCTGATCATATGACCAACCTTTCAAATTTGTTTTGCACTTACTCACCATGTTCTGGCCTTGACAAAATAAGAATTGCATATGGTACTTTCTCATCAATAGCAGGGAAAGGTTTGATTAAATTATCTAAAAAATTAAACCTTAATTCTGTTCTCCATGTTCCCAAGTTAGCTTGTAATCTTTTGTCTGTGAGTAAAATAACTAAAGATTCTAATTGCCGAGTGATTTTTTGTGATTCTTATTGTGAATTTCAGGACCAGACCTCGGGGAAGAAGATTGGCAGTGCTAAGTTGATTGGTGGCCTTTACTACTTTGATGATGATTTCTCTGGGAATAAGAAGGCTCAGGGCCTTAGTAGTGTTAGTTCTAATTCTGCTTATGAACAAATAATGCTTTGGCATTTAAGACTGGGACATCCTAGCTTTCCTTATCTTAAACATTTGTTTCCTACTTTATTTAAGGGTTTGGATTTTTCATCATTTTATTGTGAAAGTTGTTGCTTATCTAAAAGTCATCGTACTACTTATTTGCCAAAACCTTATATTCCTTCCAAACCATTTTACTTAATACGTAGTGATAGTTTGTCAAATTCATAGATGATCACACCCGTCTATGTTAGGTTTACTTAATGAGTGAAAAATCCGAAGTTGGAAAATTTTTTAAAGATTTTTACACAATGGTTGGAACTCAATTTCAATAGAAAATTAGGGTTCTTCACAATGATAATGGAACTGAGTACTATAAAGGTATTTTGGAAAAAATTTTGTAAGACAAAGGTATTCATCACCAATCCACTTGTGTAGATACTCCTCAGCAAAATGGGATTGCTGAAAGAAAAAATAAACATTTACTTGAAGTAACACGTGCTATAATGTTTTCGATGAATGTTCCAAAATATCTTTGGGGAGAAGCTGTTTTAACAGCAACTTATTTAATTAACAGGATGCCTACACGTGTTTTAAAATATAGCACACCTCTAGAATTTTTTAAAAAATGTTTTCCCTTCTCGAGAATGCACTCAGATTTACCTCTAAAGGTTTTTGGCTGTACTGTCTTTGTTCGTCTACCTAATAACACTCAGTCCAAACTTGATCCAAGAGTAGAAAAATGTGTGTTCATAGGGTATGCCTCCAATAAAAAGGGATATAAGTGCTATAATCCCCAAACAAGGAAAATTTATGTGAGTATGGATGTCTCGTTTTTTGAAAATAAATCCTACTTTCACAAAAATTCTCTTCAGGGGCAGAATGAGGTAATGGAAGAAAAATTTTCGGATTTATCTCCTAATCCTTTACGAGAAGTAATTTTGACTACTATACCTCATCCTCATTCCTCTCATCCTACCATTCTCGACCTTCAAAGTCAGGAACAATGTGAGAACAGTGAAGGAAGTTCTGGTAATATAATGCTAAACATTATTGTATCTGAAACAGGGGGAGAATCACTACTACAGCAGGATCAAAATGATTCTAACACTGAGCTTCTGGTTTATACTCGGAGAAAACATCATCAAAAGGGTCAAAGGCAGCAAGTTACTCTTGGTAATGATCAATCACAACCCTCAAGGATTGGACCTGCAAATATCACAGGTATTTCCGATCCTAACTCATCTTCAGCTCCCATCACTTTCCTTAACAAAGAATCATCAGACCTTAATATTCCCATTGCTATTAGAAAAGGAATCTGAAATCGCACTAGGAATCCTAGATATCCCATTGCTCAATATCTTTCTTATGACAAACTTTCTCACACTCATAGGGCATTTACCTCAAAAATCTCACACTTGTTTGTCCCGAGAAACATTCAGGAAGCTCTTGGTGATCCAAATTGGAAATTAGCAGTGATGGAAGAGATGAACGCTCTTAGGAAAAGTGGTACTTGGGAGATAGTTGACTGACCTAAGGAGAAGAAGACTGTAGGTTGTAAATGGGTATTTACTGTGAAGTGTAAAGCGGATGGTAGCATAGAAAGGTACAAGGCAAGATTAGTAGCTAAGGGGTTCACTCAAACCTATGGGATTGATTATCAGGAGACCTTTGCTCCAGTAGCCAACATAAACTCAATTAGAATTCTATTATCTTTGGCTGTAAATTTGAACTGGCCATTACATCAATTGGATGTAAAAAATGCTTTTTTAAATGGTGATCTTGAGGAAGAGGTTTTTATGAGTCTTCCACCCGGTTTTGAGAAGAATTTGGGACCAAAAAAAGTCTGTAGACTAAAGAAGTCATTGTATGGCCTCAAGCAGTCCCCTAGAGCTTGGTTTGAGAGATTTGGGAAATCTGTGAAGAATTGTGGCTATTGTCAAAGCCTAGCTGATCATACTATGTTCTATAAACATGGTAGAGAAGGTAGAGTTGCTGTACTAATTGTTTATGTGGATGATATAGTCATGACAGGTGATGACAGTGAAGAACTAGAAAGACCGAAGAAGAGACTTGCAGCCGACTTCGAGATCAAGGATTTAGGGACATTGAAATACTTTCTTGGAATGGAGTTTGCTAGATCCAAAGAAGGTATATTTGTGAATCAACGAAAATATGTCCTTGATTTGCTTAATGAAACAGGCTTGCTAGGGTGTAAACCAGCGGAAACACCTATTGAGCTCAACCTCAAATTACAGCCTCCTAAACCTGAAGAAATCCTGGACAGAGAACAATACCAGAGACTTGTTGGAAAACTGATTCACTTGTCGTATACTCGTCCAGATATAGCATTTGCAGTTAGCATGGTTAGTCAGTTTATGCATTCGCCTGGACAAGAACACTTCAATGCAGTCTATAGAATTGAAGCCTATACTGATGCGGATTGGACTGGAAGTGTTGTAGATAGACGATTAACTTCTAGCTATTGCACGTTTGTTGGTGGCAATCTTGTTACATGGCGAAGTAAGAAGCAGAATGTGGTGGCGAGAAGCAGCGCAGAAGTTGAGTTTAGATCAGTTGCTCATGGGATTTGTGAGGTGTTGTGGATTAAGAGACTCTTGGAAGAATTGAAAGTTTCTAATCCACTACCTATGAAAGTATATTGTGACAATAAAGCTGCCATTTCAATTGCTCTTAATTCAGTGCTTCATGATAGAACAAAGCACGTTGAGGTCGACAAACACTTCATTAAGGAAAAACTAGAGAAAGGGTTGATCTGTATGCCTTACTTTCCCACTACTCAGCAAGTTGCAGATGTGCTTAATTACTAAGGGGCTTCCTATTGGGCAATTCAACGAGCTAATTGGCAAGCTGGTTATGGAGGATATCTTCAACCCAGCTTGAGGGGGAGTGTAGAAAAGGAAAGAAATATTTGTAATTATAGAGGATTATTAGCTGTAAATGAGAATAAGTCAATGGTGTAAATTAGGAATTAGCTAGTACAGCTAGATAGCTATTATTTTTGGTCAGTTTCCTGTTTTTATTCTTTGGTTAGATTCCTGATTTTATGTATTCTCCTCTATAAGAGGAATCCGTGTAACTCTTTACTTAACAGAGAAAATATACAGAAAAGCTTTCATTATCAATTTTAATATTGATGTCACCACCAATATTAATAAAAACTTATATTATAATGGTGACAGTAATCTTGCATACAGATGATGTTATGGTTAGAGTCTAGTAAACACAAAGTTATTATAAGTACCTGGATCTGAGAGTCATCACCCCTAGCAATATTTCCAACCGTTCGGAGAGCATGTATAAGAACTCTAGGCGATGGTTGACTAGTAAAAAACACAAAATTCAGTTGGTACGAGCTCTAACTAGTCCAACAAAGACAAAGAAAGAGCAAGAACAAAATCTTGAAATATATATATATATATTCATGTTGTTATAAAGTTCACTTTATGCAATTTTGAGTAAAGTGACCTCTGTAGAGCCCACTGCAAGACAAAGTTTGAAACCAACCGTTGGATTAGATAAACTTCTTATAAATTTCATGTTTACCAAAAAACATAGTGGTCCAACAATCCGTTTCTGAAAAAACCAATTGGGAAAAACTAGTGACATTTTAAAGAACAAAAAAAGTCCCAATTTTTCACTGTGACATATACATATATGTACATATATAGAATTGATCCTATTACATATGCTTGCTTTAGTTAAAATAAGGATGAAGCTAGATAATAGGTAATTGTAGGATGCATATTTTGAAAAACTTACCGTTTGATCAGATACTATACTTATGCATGCCAAAAATCCCAGTGATCCAATAGTTAGCTTCTCATAAATGCATTGAGAAAAATAGTGACAGTTTTAGGCGGTCAAAGTTTTTCATAGTCTATATTTTGAGATGCGCGAATTGGATTACTGTGATTTTTGGCATTCATGACATTCATAAGATGAGTATCAAATACAATAGTTGGTTTTTCAAAATACATATCCCACAATTAGTTAAAGGTTAAAGTCAGCATATGTGCACAGAATCGGGATTGTGTATATTTATATATAGGGTCAGGTTCCCGTGATATAGTTTTTGACACGTGGTTTGCAAAACCCATCGTGTGATACGCATTTTGAGAAACTGACCGTTGGATTAGATATTCTGCTTATATACATTACGTATGCCAAAAATCACATTGATCCAACAATTGGTTTTTCAAAAACCAAAATCACATTGATCCAACGTGTCCACAAAATCAAGATTGTGTATATTTATATATAGGGTTAGATTCCCTTGACACATAGTTTTTACTCCTAATTTGACACGCGGTTTGCAAAATCCAGCATGGAATAAGTATTTTGAGAAACCAACCTTTGAATTAGATGTTCTGCTTATACACATCATATATACAAAAATTCACGTTGATCCAACGATTACTTTTTCAAAAAGGTGACGGTTTTAAAATAAACTGTAAAAAACTGTGTGAAACTGTCACAGTTGAATTTTGAAAAACCAACCATTGGATTAATTTGATTTTTGGCATACGTAATGTATATAAGCAGAATATTTAATCTAACGGTCGGGTTTCTCAAAATACGTATCTCACGCCGGGTTTTGCAAACCACGTGGCAAATTAGGAGTAAAATCTATGTGTCAAGGGAACCTGTCCCTTATATTTATATATATATCTCCTGTAAATAAAGGCAAAATGTTCCTGCAATTATCAAAAGAGTGAGAATGTCTGAAGACCCTAAACAACTAACTCTGGAAAAATGAGTGATGAGTGCAAATGGAAAGCAGTGCCAAAAATTAACGTTTTGTATAAAATATAGGAGATTAATAACATACAGCAAAAGCTCCAGAAGTCGTGGACAAACACCTGGCTCAATCACAGCCTGGATTTTGTCATTTGGGCCGTCAGAAAGATAAGAAAGAGCCCAGCAAGCATCTGTTAGAACAACTTCATCATTCAACTGGATAAGTTGCCGAAGAACTGGCAATGCGGGCTTCACCTGACAAAATCCATAAAGGAAGACAACTTTTATTAATAAAAAACGCAAATTAACACTTACAGTCTATAACTTAACTTACAGATATCTCCCCACCTATTCAAATGGTGTTGGTGGTTTTCCACAACAGAAGATAGCTAAAGTCCTTGTAGCATTCCTCAACATAGATAGTCTTGAGTGTTCATTTAATTGCGCAAGTAATGGCATGAGTGCACCATGACCAAGAAGAAGATCCCTACAACTTGGGGAAACCGAAGCAAAATTACCCCCATACTGCCTGTTTAAGAAATAGATAAGAGAGGACTTAAAATTTTAAGTAGTCACAACAATCCAGAAGCCAGTGGTAACAACAAAATTTGGCAAGTATACGAAACTAAATAAATTCAGAGAAAAAATCAAGGATAACTTCAAATGGGAAAGCTTTGAAAATTATTAATTGTAAACACGTATTGAATATGTAATATACAAATCAAAACACATATAAAATGTAAATTTCGAGATCGAAATGTACCCTCGTTGCGGAAGAATTTGATCATATATGATGGCTTGTTACTAGCCTCTGTCACAGCCTTCAAAACCCTCCGTGTAGTCCTTGCTTGTGAGATTTGGGATGGCTACGTACTAGAGTTGCCCACAAATTCCACGACCCAAAATCCAACAGCTAGGAATAGCTCTAATGGAGAGAACGCTAGAGAGAGAGAAACTCACACACACAGCATATGATTCTAATCTGTAACATACGTATATATATTAATTATCTCAAGGGAAGAGTGATATAACTAATCCCATCTAATAAGGGATGAGGGAGTATCTCCTAATTTGAATTCAAACTAGGAGTTTAAATTCAAACTAGGAATACTTATCAGCTGATCCTATCCCCTTTGTGGGCGGATCCAAATACGGGTTGGAGCGATTCGACCCGTTATTTATTAACATTAATTATATAAGATATTAGTATAAATTTCCATATTAGATTTTAAGCAGAATAAAATCAGAAACTGCATATAATTTGGAAATTATTCATAAAATAAGAGCCATTATATTTTTCATAACAATAATTTATTGACACAGCAATTAATTATTAATGAAATGTGATTGATTCAGAACTATTTCAATAATCATAGAACTCTCAACAATGCTCTATAGTAACAAAGAGATTTACAAAGAAAGTGTGCAAGAGTCAACCTTTTCCTGGACGTCATCACTGGCACAGCTAAGAAGTGGCACGAACTTGGGGACAGCACCATGTTCAATCACAACTCTTGTATGCTCAGATGTCCTAGATGCAACATTGGTCAAAGCCCAAGCTGCCTCAAACTGCACACAAAGACAAAATCAAGCCTGGTGCTAGATTCATATCTTCATTTAAATTATTTCAATTGAACAGAAAAGAAAAATGTGCTACAGATAGTTCCTACTTGCAGTTGAGGCAGGTCCTGCCTTCCAAGAAACTCCACAAACCGAGGGACAACACCTGCTTTAATAACCTCATCAATTGGTGGGCTACGCTCTACACATAAATGCAAACCAAAAGTCAACTATATTTACAAGGAGATCCCGTATCAAAAAATAGTTTCACCATGAAATCTACAGCTATACCAATTAATAGCCTTCTGAACGGAGTAGTTGCTTCCAATTGCGAACCAGGATCATTAGACCATACTTCTTGCACCATCAAAAAAATACTTACCTGTTTTAACAACACCAAGAACTAGAAGTAAATATCAAAGCAGTAATTATTAAATAAATTAGCACCAAGTAAAAAAAATAAAAGCTCAATTTTCAGAATAGATCTCATAAACAATCATTTCTCTCTCACCTTCTAGTTGAAAACAGTGGGAAAAAAAGAAGGATAGAATGAATGAATGATGAAAGAAAGGACTAGGGATCCATCAATTACTCAAAGTGGCCAAGAGTTCTTTAACTTAAAGAGGGTGAAAACTCAATCAATGACTTTACAAGAAGACGTTAAATCCTCAATTAATTTTCAAGGCTTGTGATGGTCGATCTCCAAATCACAACTACTACAACTTGAACCTATTGACCACATTCAACTCCCTTGCAAAAACAAAATTTTCACTGCAGATGTAACTGCTCTCCATTCCTCAATAAATACACTCACTCCCAAATTGTTTGTTTAGTTTCCAAAGATTATTTGTACTGTGCCTACAATCAACAACA
>JAESVK010059867.1:12856-24155 GCA_017140935.1 Hamamelis virginiana | reverse complement strand
CGACGCCTGGCCATTCGTACACACCTTCTTTGGGTTTACCCTTTGCGCGAATTTCCCCCGTCACTAGGTCCTTCACAAGGAAACACCAGGGTAAGAACTCAATAGAAACATGATTATCAACACAAAACTGATATATAGATAGTAAATTGCGTTTAATGTCAGGCACACAGAGGATATTGCGAAGATTAAAAGAGTGAGTGGAGGAGTGAAGGGTAGTGGAACCCAAGTGTGTAATGCGTAAACCTTTACCGTCCCCTATCATAACATCATCAGTGCCGGTGTATGGCAAGTAATGGGCCAAGTTTTGGAGGTCTGCTGTGATGTGGTGGGACGCCCCACTGTCCAGCAGCCACGGGGAAGAGCTCGGGGGTGCAGAAGTCACAAGGTTAGCCTGAGGTTGCCACGGAGTGGGGCTGTAACCTGGGTTGTTGCTGAGAGGAACAAAGCGGAATGATGGACACTTTTTGGCCGTGTGACCTTGAATGCCACAAACTTGGCAATAACCCAGGTATGGTCTTGGTGGAGGCCGGTTGTTGTTATTGGTGTTGGGAGAAGCCACAAACTGATTTTAGCCTGGGTAGCGATGCTGTGGGTTGGCAGAGGAGCGCCAATTTCCTCCGGAGTTGTTAGTCGGAGAACGACCAACGTTGGTGGAGGGAGACCGGGTAATGGTGCGATTGGTGGGATGCGCAGTGGGTGAAAAATGACTCACGGGTTTGCTGGTTGCCTGTGGTGAGGCTTCAAACATCAACAGCTTCTCATGGAGCTCGTCGAAGCTAATTGCATTGTCCCTGGCTTGCACCGCCCTTACCAATTCGCTGTATTCATCTCCCAGCTCTTCGAGAATTTTCTCCGTCAGATCCTCGTTATCAACCGGCGCCCCTAGGACTGCAAGTTCATCAGCCCTAGCTTTGACTGACTGCAGGAAGTCTGTAATACTGAGAGTCCCTTTGGTCAGGGACTTGAGATTGGCTTTCACCTGTTTGATGCGACCCCGAGATGGAGTAGCATACGTGGCAGCGAGGATGGTCCACGCCTCGAGAGACGTCGTGGCCCGAGCAATAAACGGGATGATGGTGGGTGTAATGGAGCCGATGATGGCATTCAGAAGCAGTTGGTCTTGACGTACCCAGGTGTGGTACGCTGGATTCAAGGTCGGGGTGGTGGTGTTGGCGGTGTTGCTGGGAAGGTGTTGCGGTGGGCATGGCTTGGTGCCATCTATATATCCTTGCAAATCATAGCCGACAAAAAGGGTTTGAAACTGAAAACGCCATGACAGGTAATTGGTGCTGTTGAGCTTCAAGGGAGCTTGGGCTGTGACATTAATGGTCACAAGGTTGGTTTCATTGGTGCGTACTGGATTGATGGTGTTGGAGGGATCACTCATGGTGATTAACTGAAAAAAAAATTAATTAATAAGAAAGCTCTGATACCATGTAAATGCACAGAGAAGATGTGGAAAGGTATATCATAATATTCATGTCAAAGGAGTTATTTATAACTCAATACACCTGAAGGATCCTATAAAGAAGAGATAACAGATTACATCAATTTGAATTTTAAATATACAACAATCTTATCATCAACGTGATATGGTAGAACCTGGTCTTCAGCCTTGTGTAGGTTCTATTCTTCAGGAGATCAGTTAGCATGAGTAGTCCACATGGACTCTTGCTTACAGTAACAACCTCTCAAATCTAACAACTTTAGACGAGTCAACTGCCCAATTTCTCTCGGTAGCTCTTTGATTTTAGAATTTCTGAAGCTAAGAATTTCCAATTTCTTTATTTCTCCAATTATACTTATATCTGGCAATGTGCACCGAGCCAGACACAATGTTTGAAGGCTTGAAGGGAAATGAAGTGATGAAAATTCTATATTTCTCAGAGTTAAAACTTTCAATTGTTTCATCCCTCCAAAAAAGGAGTCCGGGATTTTTGAAGCATCATATAAGCTGCTGAAAAACAAAAAGAACTTGAGTGCTGGAGATTCAAAACCTGTGGGAAGCTCATCAATATCAATGTAAGGCAGGGAGATTGCAGAGCGAGATTTGAGTTGTTCCTCTGTCATCCATTCTTCCAATTCAACTTTATTTCTCACAAGTAACATCTGCTTATCTTTGGATGCAACAGATATACCAACATCCCGAACAACATCATGCATTTTGAACAATCCAGAAGTGTCACCATCCAGCAGCAAACAAGAATCTTTGAGGTGCTTGACCAATGCATGTACTCTGTTTCTTGCTACTTCCAATGCTTGAATGCCTTGAAACAATCCAAAGCCCTTGCCATAATATAGCAAGTCTTGAATTGAAAATCCATAATCTTCTGGAAGAAGACTACAAAGCAGGAACAAATTCTTTGCTTGACTTCCTAAAAAGTCATGACTCAATTTCAGAGATGAGTATACTCTTGCATTCATCCCTTCGATGGTTATTGGGGCAGCCGTCTCCAATTGATCCAAGGCATCCTTCCAAACAGACGAGATATTATTTTTTAGGGCAGTCGCAACCACTGCAATTGCAATAGGCAAGCCTGCACATTCTTCAGAAACCCTAAGCGCTGTAGGATTTATCTCAGGATCTTCAACAGAATCACCTGCCATCTTCTTAAATAAATTCCATGCTTCATCTTTAAGTAACTGTCCAATTCCGAAATTGTTTTGGATATTCATCTGATTAGATAATAGCTCGAGCCTTCTAGACGTCACCACTATTTTACATCCCTTATGAATGTCTTCTGAAGGAATTCCAATTGCTTCCAAGTCAAGTTGAGCCCAAACGTCATCTAAAATAATAAGGATGCTCTTTTCTTGCTTCAGCCTCCCGCAAAGCCGATCTACCCTTTCACAGTCAATCTTCTGATGTTCAAATTTCAAACCCAAGGGGTATGCAATTTCTTCCTGAATTTTTCTTATGTTTTGAGTATGGGATACAACTGCCATCACCTTCTTATCAAATAATCGGTCTTCCATTGCTTTTCTAGCAGCTTCTTTCACTAGCATGGTTTTCCCCACACCACCCATACCATATACCCCAATCATGTTGATATTGGGATTTCTTAATGCCTCCATAATTTCCTTCAAAATTGACATTCTGGATTCAAAATCCTCATAACCTTTGATAGGTGCAGAGCCCATTGTCCCCTGTGGAGCGGGACGATTAGACACCCTCTCAAATTTCCCACCATCTTGCATTTTAACAACTTCTTCTGCCGTCTTCTTTGCTTTCTTGCTCAGCTGGTAATGCGACTTCAAATTAGGACACAATCCATTAAGACACCTCTTCTTTGCTTTGTCTTCATTTTCATGTAATATTTCCCCTCCCTTCTCAGTGATCCCATCCACACTCCTTAGCCACTTCTCAACACCAGGTTTAATCTCCTCACCATTTCTCGTAGAATCATCAACATCTTGCTTCACCTCAATTTTCACATCCTCTAGCTTTTCAAGCTGGATTTTGAGATCATCAAGATTGCTGTGATAGTTAAACAGATAACCGAGCTGACGTCCAATTGGAGCAATCAAGTACTTAGCAACTTTTGATGCAATTGAAATAATGATGTCTATAATTCAAAGCACTAGGGCAGAACCTTATCATCTTTTGGCATAATCTTAGCCTCTAGTATACGTATGTCTAGAGTGACTAAGCAACTCATGTATGGCAAGTAATATTAACACAAGATATGAAGGTTGATCACATAACATGCTATGCCATTTACAATAATATATTATTCGTATTAACATGACCATGTTGTCACAATACCTATGGTGACTAATGTTACTTAGTCCATATATATACCAGCAAATATGAATGTTGACATAACATGCCTTATTGACTATTAATTATAAATATTTTTTTCTTATCATATTATCTGTCAGCAAGGATTATGAATGACTCTTAGTATATATATAATTTGTTTGTTTGTTTGTTTTATTTTTAATATTATTCTTCTCAATACTCTTTTAATTTCTTTTAATTTAATGAAATAAAAGAATAGTGACATAAAATCATAGTTTTTTTATAGTGACATTTTTCAAAAATCAATTGTTGGATCGCTGTTATTTTTTACAGGCCTGACATACATAAGAGGAGTATCTAATGCAACGGTCAGTTCTTCAAAATTTCTAATATAACTGGCTTTATGAATCACTGTGATTTTTTGATATTATAATAAGTAATATAAAATAAGAAATTTTCATAATAAGGACATTTGTGTCATTAGCAATAACTAAAGTTAAAAAAGGAGTACCAAAGGGAGATGTCGGAGTGTGATTAACATTTCCCAATTTTAATCATGTAATAAATTATTTTGGACTCTAAGCAAGTAAACAACACATGTGGAACGCACCTAATTCAGCAGGCATGCACTTCACCCATCACCATCCCCTTTATATATGGAATCCACAGCTGACATGCACTTCAGCCTCACCATCACCATCACCATCACCATCACCTTTATATATGGAAATCCAATGCAACACTATTATTGTTTGTTTTGCCTTCATCGATGACAGACTCACATGCATGTTTGCATTTTTCCTACCTATAATTAGTGTTTGAGTTAATGAATATGTTTTCCACAATAATAGGAGCCGAGCTGTTAAGGCTATGAGAGAAATCACAAACTTTTAACCAGGAAAAAAAAGTGATTTTATTGGGGGATTCATGCATAACATATATTCATGGATGGAAAAATGATGCTCAATTTATTTTATTTTTTTGGTCCTCCTTAAATATTCTACTTGAATTAATTAATTTATAAAATTTTATGAATGTAAGAAAATTCTATACAATATTATGAAACAGAACATGCTTAAATCATACAATTACAAGAGCCTTCTACTTCTACTTGGGTCATATATGTCTCTCTCACCCAGCCCCTATTAGGGAGAGGTACATAATTATGTTTTTAATGACAATTAAGTTACTGTATTTGACTTGATAAGAATCTAATAAAATGTATGTACTCTAACATTAGTAGGTCAAGTTTATAATAGTGTTGCTTATCTCTCTATCGCTTTTATAATTTTAATTATTGGTTGTTACTTGATATGATAGTGCTATATATAACTTAAACACCCCAGTATGTATCTTGCAACACTTAGGCATGGCAAGTTGGCAACTAATGTTAACAATATAAGATAGGAAGGTTGACATATTGTAGACATCCATTTTTTACCATGAGTATGGTCATGAATGGTTGCCTATGTTTAGAGATAAAATAGGGTGTCAAAACCCTAAGTTCCCAGTTTTACCCTTTGTGAGTAGTTAAGTAGAGGTCATTATCGCATGTAGGTTTTTAGGTCAGATTGAGTCGATTCTTTTTGCATTAGGTTTTTAGAGAGTCTAGGAATATCCCTGCAAAATTCCATGGCATTCTGAGCCAGGCTTGATAGAAAATAAGGCATTTTGTGACTGAAGGGCAGTACTGTCCTTTGAATCATAAAAGCCCTGAATGACTGTCGATCTTGTCTCGAATGGCCTCGAGGCTTTGGCATAGATATTTAAAGTGTGTTTGGTAGCTAAGTTGATCAGTGGCAAGGTCTGTAGAGCCTTATGGCTCATGATTGGCTCTTAAGGCCCTTTTAAGCCCAGATTAGGGTTTCAACCGGAAGCGACCAGGATTCGATATTTTTATCAAACCAAAGCCTTCAAAGGCTTCAAAACACTTTCCTAAAACATTTTAAAACTTGTTTCAAGAAGAAGAAATGATTTCGAAAGCAATCGGTTAGCAAATTTCAAAACCCTAATTTGGGCTGGAGGCCCTAAACAGCTAATCGGTCGACTTTTCCCTGAAAATTTGACCTTGGTCAATGTATTTTCACTTCAAACACTTCTTAAAACATGAAGAATCGAATCACGATCATTTCAGCGCTTGAATCATCAAATTTGGACTTGAAACAGGCCCGAAAAGCCGAAAAAAATCGAAACCGGGACAAAATGGTCTGAGATAGGCCCACATAGGGCAAAAATGGCATGGAGGATGGATGGCCGTCCACCAAGGGACAGCCAACCGTCCATGAAGGACGGTCAACCGTCCCAAGGTGGATGGTCGTCGATCCTTTTAGCCAATAATTGCTAATTTCAGAGTTTTTTTCCTGCCAGGACTCTTCCAAGCCTTGCCATGTGTCCAGTTCGGCCATGGGGACTTTGGGATGAGTTCAAACACTTTGGAAGACTGGTTTAGAGCCCTTGGATCATTCCTAAGAGATTTAAACTCAGCCATTAATCAAACTCAGGCCTCCCTATAAATAGAGGCCCCTGAAATCAGTTTTAACACACAAAATAAGCTTTAGAGAGCTAGCTTGGAGAGTAGAGGCTTGAGCAATTGCACAAGCTTCCCCCATAGCACTCTAGCTTAAGTTTTAAAGTCCTTGTGGTCCTTGGAGTCCTTGGAGCTTGAGGAGAAGGCTTAGAGCAAGAGGGAAGGAAGTAAAGAGGTTAGTAGAGTTTGTAGTTTATTTAAAGTTTTGCATTTTTTTTCTTTTCTTCTTGTTCTTCTTCTTCTTCTTCTTTGATCATGCTAGATTAGGTTTTTATTTCCCTAGTATGCATAGGATTTAGTTCATTGTTAGTATAGGATTTAGTTCATTGTTAGTATGCATGATAGGATTTAATTCATTATTTCTCTAGCATGCATAATAGGATTTAGTTTATTTAATATGCATAATAGGATTTAGTTTATTTCTTTAGTATGCATGATAGGATTTAGTTTATATGATTAGAATAATAGGGATTAGTTTATTAAACTAGTTTTCTTTTTTAATGCATGATAGGAATTAGTTTTATAATATGTATGCATATCTCTCCCTCTCACTCTTCTTTGATCATGCCATGTTAGGATTAGATATTTGAGATTTATTTCATGTCTAGAATATATGCTAGGAAGTTAGGATTATACATGTTATTTTTTTAGTTAGGAAAGCATATTAGCCCATCTCCTTGAGTCATTTTGCATATTGTTACCATGTTAGGATAAAAATTGAAGGTTGCATATTAATAGTTGATGATTAGGTTTGTTTATATCATTATTTTAATTGTGCCTTGATTGGAATGCTATACAAATTGTGTTCGAGGGAGCATGCAAAGGTAAGCCTCTTCCCTTGTGTTAATTAGAATAAACATGATTTGAGTTTATGGTATTTTATGCATGTCATTATTATATTGTATTTAGTGCATTTTTTCATCATTTTTATTCATTATTTTAGGGTTTTAAATACACTTCAAGAATACCTTCAAATCTGTCCATGGATTTAAAGTGGCTTTAAAGTGTATTAAAACTCATTTTTTAGGCCCAAATTAACTTAAAAACATGCTTAGGTTCCCATAGCTAACTTAGATTGCATTTAGGACATTATCATGCATTGTTTACCTACTTGAATACATTTTTTATTTATTTTCCAGTATGCATATCTTAGTGTTTTAGGTATTGAGACTAATCTAGGATTAGCTAGAAATCCTAGGATTAGGGGAATCATTTGATCCCACTTAGGATTCTTCTTTGTTGTAAGAATTACACTAGATTTAGGATTCTAATGAATTTAGGATCCTATCTTCGAGATAATTTCTAAAATTAATGTTTTATCAAAATTAATCTACAGTTAATTGAATCCCAATGAAATTGGAACTCCGAGTTTGATTTGGAATGAAATTCCATCATTTGAAAGAATTTAACTCGGGATAGAATTCCCATTTTGAAAAGAGTTGTGATTGGATAAGAATTGTGTTTTAAAAAGAATTCTAAATTCATTGGGAATTTATTAATTGATGAATTATTTTCTAAAAAGGATTTCAAATTAATAAAAACTCTCGAAGATAGAGTCTTGGATGAGATAGAATGTGAATGATAGTGTAGTTCATTACAATAGGAGAATCCTAGGGTAATCGAACTACGTGGACTTTGATATTTGTCAAGCAATTGATAAGGTACGTAGGCAGTCAATAGAGCGCAAGTCCATCTTAGGTTGACTCCTAGTCTCCTAAAATCCTTAGGATTGTGTATACTTTTGTACTATATATTATTATTATTATATATTATTATTCATATTTTATGGTTGATTAGATAAATATCATTGTTTTGATAAGATTTTGAATAAGCCCAAATTTAATTAGGAAACCTTTAATTAGGGTGAGGTGAGTGCCTACAAGGAGTTCCTTGGAACCTTCCCACTTCGTAACCTAGCCCCCGAATCCAACTTTGATTCAAAAGGCCATGCTTTTCCAAAATATGGGGTCAATGTTTTATTGAAAATAAAACTCTTTTTGTGGTTTCCTTGTTCCCTAAAAATAAGGTGGCGACTCCCAGTTTTTTATAAACTCTCATCCCTTTTTCAAAAATCCAATCTTGAGTGGATAATAGAGAAGAATAAATGTAGATAATAGAGAAGGATAATAGAGAAGGATAAATCGAGACGGATAAAGATTATCCACAATCCACTCAAGAAAACCCTCAAAGTGAACGAGAAGCCTCCCGATCCCCCGGGATATTCAGGTTGGCCGGTTCACACATATATAGCATGCGATACCATCTACAATAATTATTTGTATAAATGTGATAATGTCATATCAGTACCTATGGCGACTATATATGGCAATTAATATGATCTTGAGTGGATAATAGAGAAGAATAAATGTAGATAATAGAGAAGGATAATAGAGCAGGATAAATCGAGACGGATAAATCGAGACGGATAAAGATTATCCACAATCCACTCAAGAAAACTCTCAAAGTGAACGAGAAGCCTCCCGATCCCCCGGGATATTCAGGTTGGCTGGTTCACACATATATAGCATGCGATACCATCTACAATAATTATTTGTATAAATGTGATAATGTCATATCAGTACCTATGGCGACTATATATGGCAATTAATGTTAGTAGATATATTAGCAAATTAATATAAATGTTGACATATATAACATGAATCGTATAAACTATTATAAGTATTTTTTTTCTTATCATATTACTTGTTAGCAAGGATTAATACGAATGAGCCTTAGTATATATTTTGTTTGTTTATTTGTTTCTTTTTTAAAAAAAATTTTATTCTTCTCAATGCTTTTTTAATTTCTTTTTATTTAATTATTTGATGAAATAATATATAAATCTAATAATGTCATATATATGACACGATGTTCATATATATCATCGTATAGTATCATCTTAAAAAAAAAAAAAAAAATTTAATGGCACAGTGTTCATATTATAACTTTAAGGGCAATTTCCATGAATAATCCTAAGTTTCCAAAATATTACGCCTACGAACCCGATCCAAAACTAATTACGGATATACACCTATTACTATTTTTTTGGACGAAATTACCATTAAAATTGAAGTTTGACCAATTTGTACAGAATCCCCAATTTTATGTATAATCCCCAAAAATAAACAGAATTCCCAATCCCCAATTTATCTAATAATCACCAAAATTGTTAAGGATCCCCAGTCCACTTTATGTCACGTCAACATTTAATGTTAGTCATTCAATGTTCCCCAAAATTTTTGTATAGTCCCCAATTTAATGTATAATCCCCAAAAATAAATAGAATCCCCAATCTCTAATTTATCTAATAATCACCACTATTGTCAAGAATCCTCAGTCCACTTTATGTCACGTCAGCATTTAATGCGGGTCATTCAATGTCCCCCGAATTTTTTGTACAGAATCCCCAATCCCGAATTTATCTAATAGTCACCAATATTGTTAAGAATCCCCAATCCACTTTATGTTACGTCAACATCATGCATGTCATTCATTTAGTTTGTACTTTCCAAGAACATCAAATCAATCAAATCTTGTTTATACTCTATTGGGCATTCTTAGTAATATTGGGGATTGGTGATTATTTGTAATTCTGGTGATCCTTTGTATTATTGGGGATTATACACAAAATTGGGGATTGTGTTGATTATTGGTGACTCTTCAATTTTTTTTAATTCATCCGTCCAAAAATTTTGACCATTTCAATGGTCAAATTATAAATTCCCATATGAGTGGAGGGTATTTATGTCCTAAAAAAATATTTGCGTAATTAGTTTTGGATCGGGTTTGTAGGCGTAATATTTTGGAAACTTAGGATTATTCATAGAAATTGCCCTAACTTTAAATCATCCATCATGCCAAATAAAATATTAATTGAGAAGAGTATTGAGAAAAATATCATTACCCAAAAAAAAAAAAAAAACCAAATGAGCATCAATATTTTCAATCATGTAATCAATTATTTTGGACTCTAACCAAGTAAACAGACGTGGAATGCACCTTTCAACTGGTCTGCACTCCAGTCATCACCTACCGATGGGAGACTGTCATGTTTGCATTTTCTCTACCTATAAGGCCGTCCCCAACAAAATTGTTATTATGCCAATAAACCTAAGTTTTTGCAATATTACGTGAACGAACCTCATCCAAAAATATTTACACCAACGGACCTATCACTGTTTTTTGGACTATATTGCCCTTCAAATGTTATTTTATTTTTTATTTTTTAATTTTTGTACATAATCCCCAAGTTTATACGTAATTCCCATAAATAAGCATAATCCCCAATCCTCAACATAAAATAATAATGCCCAGATTATTTAAAAATCCCCAATACCCAAGATGCATTGTCATGTCACGTCATCATTTAATACATTTTCTCCATCCCCCAACATGTATGTGTCGTGTCACATCATCGTTTAATACATGTCAATCAATGTCACCTCCTAATTTTTTAATATAAATTTGATAAACATAATTCTCATAATTACACGGAATCTCCAGTCCCCACATAGTAACATAATCCACTACATACATAATCCCCAATTCCCAACTCTATGTATTGTCACGTCACGTCATCTACACATCACTTTATATATAAACTTGTCACATCAATTGAAAATAAAAAATATTTTAATACTTTAATATTTATAAGAAAATATAAATATTTCTTTATTTAAAATTTTAATATTTGTTAGAAAATAAAAAATCAAAATTCTTTACGAAAAAATAAAAAAATTCTTTATTTAATATTTTAATATTTATAAGAAAATAAAAAAAAAAAATTCTTTATAAGAAAACAAAGAAATTCTTTAATTAATATTTTAATACTTTTAATATACAATGAAAATTATTTGTTTAATTTAATAAATATTTTAAAATTTTAAAGATTTAATATTAATATTTATAAGAAAATAAAAAAAGTTCTTTGTGGAAAAAAAAATCTTTATTTAATATTTTAATGCTTATAAGAAAATAAAAAACAAAATTCTTTATAAGTAAATAAAAATTTCTTTATTTAACATTTAATA
>JAESVK010059867.1:0-12756 GCA_017140935.1 Hamamelis virginiana | reverse complement strand
CCATGAATAATCCTAAGTTTCCAAAATATTACGCCTACGAACCCAATCCAAAACTAATTACACAAATATTTTATTAGGACATAAATACCCTCCACTCATATGGGTATTTACAATTTGACCATTGAAATGATCAAAAGTTTTGTACGGATGAATTAAAAAAAAATGAAGAGTCACCAATAATCAACACAATTCCCAATTTTGTGTATAATCATCAATCCCCAATATTACAAAGGATCACCAGAATTACAAATAATCATCGATCCCCAATATTACTAAGAATACCCAATAAAGTAGACAAGATTTGATTGATTTGATGTTCTTGGAAAGCGCAAACTGAATGAATGACATGCATGATGTTGGCGTGACATAAAGTGGATTGAGGATTCTTAACAATATTGGTGATTATTAGATAAATTAGGGATTGGGGATTCTATTTATTTTTGGGGATTATACATAAAATTGGAAATTCTGTACAAAAAATTCGGGGGGACATTGAATGACCCGCATTAAATGCTGACGTGACATAAAGTGAATTGAGGATTCTTAGCAATATTGGTGATTGTTAGATAGATTGGGGATTGGAAATTCTATTTATTTTTGGGGATTATACATAAAATTGGGATCCTGTACAAAAAATTCGGGACATTGAACGACTAACATTAAATGTTGACGTGACATAAAGTGGATTGGGGATTCTTAACAATATTGATGATTATAGATAAATTGGGGATTGGGGATTATGTTTATTTTTGGGGATTATACATGAAATTGGAAATTCTGTACAAAAAATTCGGGGGGACATTGAATGACCCGCATTAAATACTGACATGACATAAAGTGAATTAGGGATTCTTAGCAATATTGGTGATTATTAAATTGGGAATTGGGGATTCTGTTTATTTTTGGGGATTATACATAAAATTGAGATCTTGTACAAAAAGTTTAGGGACATTGAATGACTAGCATTAAATGTTGACGTGACATAAAGTGGATTGGGGATTCTTAACAATATTGATGATTATTTGGTAAATTGGGGATTGAGGATTCTGTTTATTTTTGCGGATTATACATAAAATTGGGGATTCTGTACAAATTGGTCAAAATTCAATTTTAAGGGTAATTTCGTCCAAAAAAAACAGTAATAAGTGTATATCCGTAATTAGTTTTGGATTGGATTCGTAGGCGTAATATTTTGCAAACTTAGGATTATTCATGGAAATTGCCCATATATATATATATATACTTACTTACTTACTTTTGACGGTTTGACCATTAAATTAGTATTAGTGTAGTTATTTAGTTTATCTAAGGGCATTTTTGTCAAAAAAAATATTGGCGTAAATATTTTTGGATGAGGTTTGTTCACGTAATATTGCGAAAACTACATTTATTGGCATAAATTGCCCAAAATGTTAAGATGAGAGATGTTAATATGGTTTCTAAGGGACAAAAACCAAGCATATAACTTGCTGAGGGTTCCAAGTCGCAACAGGTCAGTATTTTTTTTTCAAAAATTTGAATTTACCTTAATTATTGTGCGTTGTTGGATAATGATATGTGCTGACAATGTTGCGATCTTGGAAGTCTCAGTAGGCTACTTGGTTTTTGTCCTTGACCAGTAAAACCAAACTCCACTTAAACCTATATTGGTGGTATATAGTCCAATGCAACTAGCCAAACCATTGACTAAACCATGACGTGATCGTTATTTTCTTCTATTTAATTTTTTTTATATATATAAGAGACCAATGTACATATGGCATCATCCTTAAACAATAAAAAATAAAAAAAATAACAGAATAAAGTGCCAACATTGCTAGCTAAAGCACTGGTTGCAGTTAGGCCATCCGCAATGGATGGGTTAAAGACACAATTTAGTGTCAAATGTTAGCTAGTAGGGTGCATGAAATGCCACCTTGTACACTTTAATAATTTTTTAACATAAAAAAATCAATATATCTAACTCTATTGGGGCACACAATAAATGAATAATTAAAAATGTATTAAAACTGAGTAGAATAGATTTTATATTATCTTTTTAGCTGGTCTACATAAACAATTGGAGCATGTTGTATATATGCTTTAACTAAATGTGTTAGCCCACACTAATGGGGCCCAGCCCACTTTGTCTTGTTCCATTACCATTTAATATCTTGCCAACTCTTCATTGTTAAGGATATAGCGTTAATATGGTTTCAACAAAGTGGGCTGGGCCAAGCAACAGTCTTGGACTCCTAGCATATATGATTTTGCAAAGGGCCTATAGTTGCTCTCTAAACCATTAAACCATAATATTTTATAACTAAACCCCTCAAACTTCCTAATATACCCCCCAACCCCATTTTAATCTAACAAAATTGTTTTCTACATCCCATAAGCCCTAAAGCTCCCTTCATACTAGGGCAATAAGCTCATCGGGTCATCGGCAAGAAGCTAATCGGCGGCTACATTTCTGCCAAGTACGTCATATCTCTCTACTCCTCCTAATCCCCTCTCTTTCTCTCTCTCTCTTTCTCCCACAAATTTTTTTTTTTTTTTTGAAATATTTGGATGGTTTACAAACTTTGGATGTCAAACTTGAAGTCCAAGAGGGTGACAGCAGTGAGAATGTGTTTTTTTTTCTAAGCTTTTTGCTTTTTGCTTTTTAAAAAAAAAAAAAAAAATATCGCAGCACGTTTAGTAGTTACCAGAACCGACCATTTTGTATATGTTCGGTAGTCTCCGATAAAACATTTTCATTATGTTCGGTAGGATATATGCATATCTGAATATAATGAAAATATTTATCCATTACCCACCAAATAGATTCAATATATATATATATTCGGTTGGCTTTCATCGAACATATTCCAAATATTCGGTTTCGCTAACTATCAAACGTGCCGCGATTTTGACCAAAAAAAACAAAAAACAAAAAACAAAATGCAAAAAGCTTAGGGGGAAAAAATTACTTTCTCAGTGCTTTCATTCTCTTGGACCTCAATTTTGAACTCCAACGTTTGTAAATTATCTAAAGATGGTAAAAAACAATATGTGGTCAAATTCTATGAAGTTGGAGGTTAAAGGGATGGGTAGAGTTTAGAGAGAATATTTGGGAAGGAGAAAAAAATGAGAATAAGGAAAATAGGGTGTGAAGATGAAAGTTCCGTAGAATTAGTTGGGTTTTTTAAAACTCAATTGTCATCGAGCAAGTGGAAGATTCAAGATGCTAAATATTGTTCTAAGGGATTAAAAAAGAAGAACAGCAAATTCCGCTATCCACTACAAAAAAAAAGACTAATTGCAACGGCTATTCCCGTCGCAACTAGGGTAATTTCCCGTCGCAACAAAGCTTTTGCAACGGCCTTTTCCGTTGCAATCCCGTTGCAATTGCTATAGTCGCAAAAAAATGCCGTCGCAATTTCTATTGCAACGGCTTTTCCCGTTACAAAAATTACTAGTGACGGCCAATTACCGTCGCAAATTCTTAGTTCAAAATACGGTCATTTATACGGTTTTTGCAACGGAAATTGCCGTTGCAAGTGTTTTATACGGTTTTTGCAACGGAAATTGCCGTTGCAAGTGTTCTATACGATTTTTTGCAACGACAATTGCTGTTGCAAGTGTTTCCATTTGGTTTTAATTTTTTTTTTAATATTTATTGTTGCGAGGGAATTTACCGTTGCAATATTTGAATATATTTGTAAGGGAATTTGCCGTTGCAATTTTGAATTGTACCAACCAAATGTCAAACGGCTCCAAACTAGGATTGCAACGGAATTAGCCATTACAAAAATGCCATTTTAAAAAAAATTATATTATTATTATTATTTTTACCATTTCTATTTCCATTTTTATTGAAACCATACCTCAATTATATGGTTCATGACTTAATGAATAAAATAAATGAACCTGACTATCCAATCAATTATATTTCATACATACTAATAGAATATCTCATAAAATAAATGGATATACACCCTTCAAGTACGCTTATTGATCTGAAGCAAACATATTTTTTTGCTACAAGCTTTTATTGAAATAAAGACACTCATAATCAAACATTAATAACATACAAATAATATTCATCCGTAATAATAAGTTTGACAAAGTATGAATTGTGAACTGTGATACAGAGAACTCTACTAAATATAAGAAATTTTAAATAAGTTAAACAAACAAGTATGCCTTCTTTTTGTGCTTCTTTTTTATCTTCCCATCCTTGCTCACAGGTGGTGCTCACTTGACAGAGCTTGCAACTCCACTTCTGTGTATTATTCTTTACACCGACTACAAGCAGCTCACAAGCTCCTACAGTTGTTGGTACTTCTGCCACCCTCCCTGTCTTTGTTAGATTAGGGTAGGCTGAAATTGGATAATCAAACAATACATCACTATGCACTAACATCAACAGCATTTCCAGAATGGAGTAGCATAATTTTTCCTAATTCTATCATTAGCTATTGAACTCTATCCTGCCCCTAAACAGATAGTTCGGATTGGTTTTATGGTTCCCACCCAATGTCTGAAATTAACATTAACTGAAACCCCTGAATTGGCCAACAGATAAACAAGGCCCAAAGCATAATTTCACAAAAGATTCCGAAGACTAAGAAATCATGTGACCACATTATTAATTTCAGAAGCTACCTACAGCCAAAGCCTAAAAATATTTAGTATTATCTGATAATAGCACTCTCACAAAGGCAATTCTTTTTAGGAAAAATAAAAAAAATAAAAAAATAACATCCATTATTGCATATGCTGTCTATTTTTTCCTATACATATTTTGCATAACTATCCTTTGGGAATAGCGGAACCCAACTAAGGACAACAAAAAAGACAGTTTGAAATGCATGTCAAAAGAATGTTATCAACAATCAAATATGACTAATAAATGAAAAAATTATTTTACTTACAGGTGTAAGTATCATTTGCATGGCGTATGGTGAAAGAGTACTCCTCACCTCCTTGTACTTTTTATGACTTCATCTGCGTCTTTGCTATGCTTGTACTTTCTTATGACTTCATCTACAGACTCGTCATTGCTTTCATTGCACAAGGCAGCAGCCATCTCATGTCTATAGTGATCGTAGCGATCCTTCCATAATGCTAAACATTCTCGAGGAAGTTCAACATCAAAACAAGGAAGACACCATATATCTAAATAACATAGAAGCAAAATCATTAACACTCTTAGAAGCACATAAAAAATTATAGAACTATTAACACTGTTTGGATCTTGGAAAGCAAGAGGGAAAAGAGAGAAAAGTACTGAAAAAGTGAAAATTGCCAACTAACAAATTCACTTTTCCTATTTCCTAAGCATTGATAAGCTTTTCATTTTCATTTCCTTCATCCTTTCCCTATTCAAAGGGGGCTAAAAGAAAAGGCAGTTCATAGCATTAATGTACATGCATAAGAATTAGAAATGATACAACAATTTTATTAATTAAAAAAACAAAAAAAGAAGAAGATCAAAGTAGTTGGGTGTTGGGTCCAGAGACTTAATATAGTGGTAGAACATGGCATGGTGTTTACAGGACTGACTTTTGGGTGGATTCAAAATGATTTAAGGGTTGGTGATAATAATTCTGCCCTCCCTTTGGGCATGCTGAGGTACCAGACTGTTCCTGTACACATTGATTTTTCTGTATATCGCATTATTGCATCATAAGCAGTCTTTGGGTAGGCAAAAGCATTGCAATCTTAATTGAAATAATTATCACCTTTCATTTGGACATTCTCAATTCCAAATGCTTCGACCTCATCGTAAATTTGTCCCAAAATTGATGTAGATTTATAAGAACTCTTATTCTTTTCCATAAAATGAGAATATTTTTTTGCAATCAATTTCTTGGGAACTTCAAAACCTGTTTTAGATCACTGATGACAACTACTAATCTATAACAACCAAATACACCTTAAAATTCCATATCACAAAAAGATGGAACCACCTAGCGTACATAATATATGCATTTTTTTTTTCTTTTTTGAGGTGAGGGTAAAGTTTTAGTTATGTAACCATGTGTACAACAAAGGATAGGTCTCACCTCAAGTGTTAAAATATCAAGCACAATTAGAAGAGGTCATTGGAACATATTATGTACAACTTGGCCTTTTTTTTTTTCTTTTTTTTTTTTTTGCTACACAAACCATTTGATATCTTTATTGCCTGGATATAATAGCCAAAATAAAGTGAATGAGATGAACTCTTACCCAAAAGCAGGAAACCAACGGAGAGCACTATGATAAAAAAACCTGCAACATAGAGAATGAAAAGAAAAACTTACCAATGAATTGACAGTTTACAGATGGAAACAGAGAAGAAATGCCTACACATATGGAACTTTTTTGGCCAACTTTTGCGGGGAATAAAATGTTATAAGAACAAATAAACAAGAGCAAATATTATAACACATTAAATTAATTTGAATTGCATGATTTTTGGATAAGATGTCTGTGTAGGTCCAGTGCATGATTATTTCAAAATTCCTACTTAGTGCCTCATATATGCACCAAATGTGAGCAGCATACAATGGCTTATCTACTGTGAGGGGGAATCAAAGAATTTCACGGGTTTACTGAATCAACACAAGTTGTCTTTGAGAAAGTTTCATAAAACTAGTTTGATTCTGATCACTTTCTGAAAAAATTCACTATCATCTAGAGTTCTATTTTCTACTCTTTTAGTTTGAGTCAATTAATTACTATACTTTAGACCGGATAACCTATAGGAAAACACTGTTTGGCATAAATTACCAGCATGTGCATGACAAAATGAGACTTGTGTAAGTCATGTTTGTTAAATACACAAGAAATTTCACTACTTAAGTCTAAAGTTGCAAAATCCTCCTAACCCTGGTGACCATTTGAACTAATTCCAATGCTTAGAAACTTGAAGATGCCAACCAAATCAGATGGTAATGCGTGTGGATGTTTTACCTCACGCCTAAAGGAATGCCTATAGGGTCACCCATCTTTATCGTATGAGCCCACTAACTATAGGATGATTGAACATTGTGTTTCTTGACTGGTATCCAAAAGAACTACTTGGAAACTTCAGTCTCAAAAAGATTTCAATGGGTATAAGTTTCAAAATTTGGACATAACCATTTTTTGCAATAAATTATGAATTGTTTGGTGACCATTCATGCCATCTAAAGCTTCTGTAGCCTATTCTATTTGTGAGGTTATTCAAGTGGTTGTTCACTTGAATGTCTATAAATAGGCTTACATAAAACCCACCAAACCCAGAATAGACAACTTAAACTTTTCAACTGAGCAGATCAAGGTTAACAATCCACAACTTGAAGGCACACTATACCAAATATAAGGAGCTTGCACCTTCAAATGCAAGTTGAATGCTGCTTATGTTGCTTATTCATTATCAATCTATAGGAACTTAGAAATTGCCAGAAAGTAGCTACTAAAATATTAATGGAAGCTGTCTTTTGGCCCTCTTGTTAACCAATATATATATATATATATTAGTGGAAGCTAGAATTTTTATTACTGAGCCAATGACCAGGATGAAAGGATTACAAAACTGAAAGATGATATAGTTAAGCAGGATAGAGTATCTTAATTATAGTAGATACATTTATAGTAGATACATTACTGTTTGACCATATAAAAAAATGTAAAATCTAATGAAAGTAAGATGCCATAACGCAAGTGCAGAAGAATAACACATAAAATATTTTAAGAATAAAACTCTGTAATTAGGTACAAAACTGGAATTAACCAAAACCTGGGATTCACACAAGATAAAGAAAGAGGAAGACTTTTCTTTCCATTTTATATGAAAACACAAAGAAAGTCACTGATAGATGTATATTCCACCTACTTGCCAGCATCTATAAGGATATTACAGCTTCCAAAGGACCTAGGATAACGAATAAGGATGCTTGTGTTTAGTCTCTTATTCTTATTACCCTGTTCCACAGCTTTTGAGCACACCTGTAAAAGACCAAAAAGCATCCATTTCTTTGAACATTCTTTTGTCTCTGGTAGAAGTTTAAACTATTAATTCAGCATGATATAGAAAGTTTTCTTAGGTACATAGGTTCTGCAGCTGTACCGGACATTTCTTTAAAGGATTAGTTAGGCAGCTCACCAAACAGAGTTAGGTTCAAGTCTGATGGGTAGCCATAGGGTTAGGGTTATAGAAGTAGCTTTTTAGGTAGTAGTAGCACAAATATTTAAAGAAAGAGAGAGAATAACCAAACCCAAACACTCAATATTCGATTAATCAAACTCTAATTTTGCCAGGTAAGTATAAATCTTTTAAGAATAAGACTAACCAACTTGGAAATGATACAAGTCTCAAATTTCAATAAAACAAACTTCTTAAACTCTTAATTAGGCTCGAAGCAGAAATTAAACCCAAATATATAGTTTTAGTAAATAGAAAGTCTAAAAAAATGAATTTTTTTTAAGAATAACAAATTGTATAACCAGACAACTACTAACCTAGAAAGGGGCGAATATTACCACCCCTTTATATGATTTCCAACCCCCACATTTCCCCATTCCAAGTATGCCCACATGCAAATTTACCGTCAAAGACATTTGACATTTCAATATACCAGTTACAATATTCAAAGAATTGATTTCACACCCCACCCCCTAAATCCTAAAACCCTCAATCTCTCCTTCTAACTCCTTCATCATCACCCCCTAAATCAAAGTATTAGACGAGTTGTCTAATTCTGAAAGATTTGATAATTCAACCACCTCTCTCTCATTAAGCCAAATCACCGTTTGTATTTGTGTGTGTAAAATCAACAGTAGAAGTAACAAATGCTTAAAGCAAAAAATAAAATACTGAACCAACCTCTCACCATCAACAGATACATGGCAATGGAAATTTTAACAGAGTTAGGTTTTGGCGGCTTGGCTTTTCAATCACAGATTGAATGCATTAACAGCTAATCTCAACAATAACACGAGCAATAACAATTGCAATGAAGATGAAGAAACCTAATCAGATAATTAGATAGATTCAACCTGCTACTAAGAGATCATTAAGAGAGAGAAATGGAGCGATGAGAGCATTAATTAGATTAGGGCTTTAGTTGTTTGTGGGGGGGAGAGAGAGATAAAGATTTACCTGCTGTTGCTTGGAGACCTGTTCTCTTAGCTTCGAGGCTTGTTTCCATATTGCATCCATTCACGGACGTTCCAGACTCCGACGAAGGGGAGAGAGCGTAAAGAGGAGAAAGAGGGAGGGAAGGAGTTAGGTTTTCGATTGCTTTCAAATGTGTTGTCGGAAAATAATAGCTTAGGAATGTGGTAGGAAGCTCATTAATCGGTGGTGGGAGGTTCCTTCGAAACCCTGTTCTGCTAGTACAGAGAGAGAGAGAGAGAGAGAGAGAAAGGGAGCGAGCGAGAGAGAGCGAGAGAGTGTCACCCTTCAAGATGGCGGTGGTGGGAGTGATCGGTGGTGGGAGGTTCCTTCGAAACATTGTTCTGCTAGTACACACACAGAGAGAGGAAAAGAGGAGAGGGAAGAAGGAAGAGGGAAATGTTAGTCGCGGGGTGTATTTTGGGGGGAAACACTGAAAATACGTAATTTTTTTTTATAAAAATTTATATTTAATTCTCATATACTTTATAAAGTAATAAATTTATTCTTTTTTAATGTTGTGAGGGCTAATGCCGTCGCAAAGAAAATATAAATTAAAAAAAATATACAAATTTCACAACTTTCTGCACCATTGCGACGGCGTGAGATAAAGTGATAAATAAAAAAAATTATTTTGGTTGCAACGGCTTTTCCCGTTGCAATAATAGAATTCTTGCAACAGGCTTTGATTCCGTTGCAAAATTCCGTTGCAATTACTTGTTTTTCTTGTAGTGATCATAGAAATTCGTCCTGCAAAACAATCCAACACTTGCTTTAATTTCCCTTCAATTTCAGTACTCTGAATGCTAATGTCACCGCCAAACTGAATCCCCTCCTGTAATGCTTATGTTTCTGCCACTAGTGCACTACCAACATGATCAATTTTTTTCTCCAACCCAACAATTAAAAACCCATGTTCATCCCTCAAAACCACTTGCATGCCCTCCTTTAATTTCAAGTCCTATACCCATACACCATCAACATTGATCTTAAAACAAGGGAACATTGGGGGAATCCACTTGACGATACCTATTGTTGTGCGAGTTAGCGGTGGCCTATCTTTGTTTGCCAAACTATTTTCATATTCCAAAGCTTCTTGGACCGCCTTTTCTTCTACCTGCATCGGCCTCCATGCAAGCGAATAGATTAAATGCAAGTACTTTACTATTTTAGTACCGAAATTTACTCCCTCCGTCCTACAAAAATAGACCTTCTTTCCTTTTTGGCTGTCCTAAAATAATAATGCATTTTGAAAAGTCAAATTATATTTATTTTAACATTCTCATATTATCATTTATTATTCCAAGAATGCCTTAAAATGACACCAAATGCATTTATATAAAAAGGGTAGTTTTGAAAATAAAAGGTAAAAAAGATCACAAATCAATGCATTAATGAGTTTTCTTAATATGCGTATTTTTTGGATGAAGTCTATTTTTATGGGACGGAGGGAGTATAAAGCTGCACTCATTTTAGTCATCAACCAAACGCCACTCATAAAAGTCCTAAAATTCTTTGCTGAATCCCACATTCCTGACAAAAAGAGATCTTCCCATTTCTCCGGCCGACATTATGCTCCTATCAATGCCGCATAAACCGGTACCGTTCTGTCAGGAATGTCATCGAACTACTTACGTGCATCATCTAATAACCACTTATTCTTTGAGTCACCAGCTTGTTTCCAATCAATATGTTCGACTTCAAACTATTTATTTTCACAATTTGAGCATTTTCCTGCAATCAGACAAAGCGTTACTGTCAGTGTATGTCAATTATACGATGAAACTTTAGTGACATTTCAAGTTAAAAGATTGTAAATCTATAATCTATCAAATAGTTAAGACGACCAAAGGTTATAAAGCAGAAACTCTTTGAGAAGTGAGAATGAATTTTGACACCTTGACTAATCAACGATCTTTACCTACCTATTAATAGTTTGGTTTAAATCTCATCCATATAGTGAAAAAGAAAAAAGAAAAAGGAAAAAAGGAAAGTAAAAAGATTATGACGTCAAATTTGGCTTATGCAAAGATGCCTCGAAGAACAACTTACTTTTGTTAAGAGCATTTGTAGTGGATTGAGCGGGTGAAGTATTACTATTATTTTTATAGAATCTTGCCGTGTGGGTAGCCAAAATTTTGGAATGCAAGTTCTATTTTTTAAAATTCTTAAATTTTTGGAATGCATGTCTTGTTTTATTAAAAGGTAATTTTATCCGTAAATTTGGATGAGGTACCTAACGGGTTAGCACTTTTTTCGTTGGACCTAGTAGTCTAAGGGAGGGGCTATATGCAGCACACCTTTTACTAAAGGCAGCCCATTTAAAATATTCATTGGGTCTATTTTACCATTTTCTAACTATAGCTCACTAATTTACCCTTTACTAAAGGCAACCGTTATTTATACAAAACAAAAGTTTTAAAATGCCATAAATGCCCTCATTTTAAATACTAGACCCAAATAGAAATCAAAACAAAAACACTGTTCCTTCGTGTTCATCTTCGCACGCACGGCATTGAAGAAGCTCTCCAATCTTCGAGCCATCGAATACCAGCCACGCCATTGAAGCATCACTAGCCACCATTGAAGCTTTTCCTCAGTCTTCATCTGCGCACGTCATTAAAGCTTTTGTTTAATGTTTTTTTGTATATTATTGATAAACATTATATTTGGAATAAACTTGCTTCAAAACATGAAAAGTGGCATTTTATAACCATTATGGTACGATGATGTTTTGAAAAAAACACATGTTTTGATTGGAAAATTAAAAAAAAAAATTATGTGTTTGAGTTCGCATTCGGACTGGTACATCCGAATATGGATCTACACATTCAACACCACTTGCCGAATACATTTAACAATATTTCACATCACATAATTGAATGTAGCCCCGGTCTAACATTCGGCTCTAACAGACTCGAATGTTTAACTTTCATATTCGACATTAGCATGCCGAACATTAAAACATATTTTTTTAAAAAAAAACCCATATTCGAACACCACCTGCCGACTACATTTAACAATATTCGGTATCAGGAGATCGAAAGCAAAGGAACAATATTCGGTATTAAATAACCGAATACTAAACTTTCATATTTCGATCTACCAGTCCGAACGCGAACTCGAACACATTTTTTTTTTTTTTTTCTAAATCTCTAAAATGAAGGACTTATGACTAAAAAACCCTTAAAAATATTTCTTGAGCAAGGTGTACATTGATATTTGATACTCAAAGTACCCACTTCCTTTATAAAAAAATTTCTTGGGCGATCCTTGGTTCATTAAAGAAGAATTGATAAAAATCCAACTAATTTACCCCCAAAAATTAAGTTTAGCAATACTAACTTTTATACTAGTTCACTTGACATGTCACATGATAGATCTGAAATTTTTTCAAATATTTTTATCCTATTAAATATTAATGTGCCATGCTACATGAGCATACTTTAAACTAGGTACGGCCTCTGAACCCTCATGAAGATGGAACCACGTACGGCCTCTCTTATAAGAGCATCTCCAATGCAAAAGCCAAATTTGGCATCCTAAAAAGCACTAGTTGATGCCAAATTCTAAGCCCATTTGGCACTAGCTGATGCCAAATTTGGCTTTTTGGCATCAAGCAATGCCAAATTTGTCAAATTTGGCAT
>JAESVK010059849.1:0-27867 GCA_017140935.1 Hamamelis virginiana | reverse complement strand
TATAAGAGAACACAGTAATACCATAATTTGAAAGCATGATTGTGATATAATCAATCTTGTCATTGATTAACTTAGCTACCAAACACACTTTACATATCTATGTCAAAGCCACGAGACCATTCGAGACAAGATCGACAGTCATTCAGGGCTTTTGTGATTTAAAGGACCAAACTGCCCTTCAGTCACAAAATGCCTTATTTTCTATCCAGCCTGGCTTGGATTGCCATGAAATTTTACAGGGAAGTTCCTAGACTCTCTAAAAACTTAATGCAAAAAGAACTGACTCAATCTGACCTAAAAACACACATGTGATAATGGCCTCTACCTAATTACCTACAGGGGGTAAAACTGGGAACTTAGGGTTTTGATATCCTATTTCACCTCAAATCAAAGGCAACCATTCATGGCCATACTTATGATTAAAAATGGATGTCTACAGTTAGCCATTATTACCCTAGCCTCTCCTACACTTGTTCTCTCTCTCATCTCACACACCATTCGACAAGGATTATTGGCTGCACATGGAAGGAACGAAGACCTCCGGTGATTCAGCCCCGATCATGAGCAGCTAGACTCCTCTCCTTGGGTGTAGATGAAGTTTGGTTAGTGGTTTTGTTTTGCATTGATTAAGGTTTAAGGCTTTGTAATAAGTTTATGACAATTGTACAACTTTGAGAGATTGTCATCCATACAATCCGTTCTTTTAATGTTATATATATTTTGAATATGAATGTTGTCTGTGATTTCACTCATGTTGGTTGTGCAATATTACCGATTGGATATACTTAGGTTCATCTAGTCTGTTCATGCCAAACTAGGATAACCTGAGTATAATATATTTGATGGTTTATTCTTGTAGTTTAGATCATCACTGATCATAAACGATTGCGAAACCTTTACGTTAATTATATTCATATTAATTTCATAACTAAAGTGGATTCAAAACCCGAGGTTTCCTTTAATTTGATTTAATCAACAGTTTACTTTCGTAGATTTCATAAACAACCAACTCTCAAAATCAAGAAATTGTTTGGTAACTAAAATCGAATTCGTAATAGTTTCTCATAACTCAGCCATTAGTCCCTGTGGTTCTACACCCGTGCACAAACTGCTTTTCCAACGAATTGAAGTTTTAAGCACGAGTACTTTTATAAATTTAAATATTGATCACGAACAAGGAAATAACCTCCCTTGTTTAAGCCGATCACATAACATTACAATAGTGTGTGAACAAGTGATGTAGGGTATATGTCCTAGAAAGACAGTCTACATGGACTAATGCAAATGGTAGGCTGAGTGTCCCTTACTCGCTCGGTCCAATCGATATACCTAACCACATGTGACATCAGGAATGCCACGTGGGTCCAACAGTACGTGATTGGTCCGTTTGATATACCCGAGGGTACGTAGCGAGAAGAGTAATGGCTTTCGCATACATGGAACCCAAGACTCAAAGAGACTGGGCCCAGGACTAGGCACATCGTTGGCTTAGCATACAACGGTCCTAATCATGCAGAGTCAATGCACACATAATGCAGAAATCAAAGTCAAACAGTCATGCAAATGGCAGTGGTTGATTTTATTAATTAAGAAATTGAAAAGCCCAAAAATAAGTAATTTGAATTTAGCCCTCAAAATCCCCAGTGGAGTCGCCAATCTGTGAACCAGCTGACCCGGATTGGGAGGCCGTTTTCACTTTTGAATCATCGTGGACTATGGATGATCTTTATCCGTCTCGATTTATCCTTCTCTATTATCCTCATTTATCCTTCTCTATTATCCACTCAAGATTGAGTTTTGAAAAAGGATAAGTGTTTGCAAAAAACTGGGAGTTCCCACCTTATTTTTAAGAAATAAGGAAACCATAAAAAAGTTTTATTTTCAATAAAACAAATGACCCCATTTTTGGAAAAAGCATGGTCTTCGAATCAAAGTTGGATTCGTGGGCTAGGTTATGAAGTGGGAAGGTTCCAAGGAACTCCTTGTAAGCACCCACGTCACCCTAATTAAAGGTCTCCTAATTAATTTTGGGCTTTATCAAAATCTCATAAAAACAACCCTATCATATCTAATCAACCAAGAAAGTAGTGTAGATAATACTTGATAATAGATAATAATAAAAAAAAAGAATCAAAATCCTAAAGACCTTAGGAGACATAGAGTCATCCTAAGATTGGACTTGCGCCCTATTGACTGCCTACGTACCTTACCAATTTCTTGATAAGAATCAAAGTCCACGTAGTTCGATACTTAGGACTATCCTATTGTAATGAACTGCATAGTTGACAGGATTCTATTTCATTTAGGACTCTAACTTCGAGAGTTTGAATTTGATCAAAATATTTTTTCATAGAGATGGAATTTCATTCCAATTTGAATACTTTCAAATGACTTTTTTTTTAGAATCTTTCTCGAAGTAGACTCCTAAATTAAGTAGAATTCTATTCCTAGTGCAATTCTTACAACAAAGAACAGTCCTAAGTGGGGTCAAGTGACCCTCATAATTTTAGGGTCTCTAACTAGTCCTAAGTTAGTCTAAACACCTAAAATACTAACATTATACATGCTGGAATTTATAAGAAATACATAAAAAATGCAAGAAAATAATTGACTAATATGCATGAAAATGTCCTAAATGCAAACTAAGTTATCTATGTGAACTTAGGCATAATTCTAGGTTAGTTTTGACCCTAAAAATGACTTTTAATCCACTTTAAGGTTACTTTTAAACCTTGGACAGATTTAAATGCACCTTTAAAAGTAGTTTAAAATTCATAAAAATAAAAATAAAAATAGAAAAGGTGTAAATGATACAATATGCAACCTAATATGGTATACTATAGAAAACTATACAAAAAAGTGGATTAAGAATGATGATTAAGTCACATTAAAGTAGATATTCAACTCTGGACAGATTTGAATACTTACTTTAAATGGCTTTAAGACCATTATTAATTCACCCAAGACACTAAATAAAAGTACTAACATGCATACTAAACAATAAATTAAAATCCTATATGCAAAACTATTTAAAACAACTAAACTTTAACCATGTAAATCTCATGAACATTCTAACCAATCTATATGCAACAATTAATTTATTTATTCCTAAATATGAAGACTCAACCTACACATTTATTCCTAGCACAAACATAGAAGAAGAGAAGAAGATGAAGATGAAGATGAAGAAGAAGATGAAGATGAAGAAGATAAAGAATGCAAACAAACTCAAAATTTAATTATACTAACCTTTTTTGCCTTCTTCCCCTTTAATCTTAGCTTCCTCTTCAACCTTTAAAGACTTCAAAATTTGGCTAAAAATTGCTTAGAGAGGGCTGGTGTAATGCCTTAAGGCTTTACTCTACCAATTGACTCTTAAATGCCAAGTGTATGTTGTGCTAAAACTGATTTCAGGCCCCTATATTTATAGGAAAGCTTCAAATTGATCAACGGCTCACATTGAATCTCTTAGGAATGATCCAAGGGTCATAATCCAGTCTTCCAAGGTCTCCAAGTTCGTCCCAGAGTCCCCAAGGCCGAGCTGGACACTTGGCAAAGTCCTAGGAAATCAAAAGACTGAAAAATAGCAGGTATAAGCAATTGGCTCGGGTGACCATCCTCCTTGGGATGGTTGGCCGTCCCTCATGGACGGTTGGCCATCCCTTGGGGGATGGTCATCCCTATGTGAGCCTATTTTAGCCCGTTTTGACTCGGTTTTGGCTTTTTTCGGCTTTTCGGGCTCGTTTTAAGTCTAAATTCGATGATTCAAGCGCCAAAATGATCATGATTCGATTCTCCATGTTTTAAGAAGTAATTTAAGTGAAAATGCATTGACTGAAGACAAATTTTTGGGAAAAATTCAACTGATTAACTGGTTAGGCCCTGCCGGACCTAAATTAGCGTTTTGAAATCTGCTAACCAATCACTCTTCTTCTTGAAACAAGTTTTAAAACATTTTAAGAAAGTTTTTTGACATCTTTGAAGGCTTTGGTTTGATAAAAAGATAGAATCCCGATCGTTTCCGGTTGAAACCCTAATATGAGCTTAAAAGGGCCCTTTGGGCTTTAAGAGCTAAACATGAGCCCAGAGGCTCTATGAATCTTTCCACTGATCAACTTAGCTACCAAACACACCCTAAATATACATGCCAAAGCCTCAAGACCATCCGAGACAAGATGACAGTCATTTAGAGCTTTTGTGATTCAAATGACAGACTGCCCTATAAGTCACAAAAAGCCTTATTTTCTATTAAGCTTGGCTCAGAATTCCATGAAATTTAGCAGGAATATTCCTAGACTCTCTAAAAACTAAATGAAAGAAGGATCAACTCAATTTGACCTAAAACCTACATGCAATAATGACCTCTATCTAACTGCTCACAAGGGTAAATCTGGCAACTTAGGGTTTTAACACCCTATTTCACCTCAAATCATAGGCAACCATTTATGACCCTTCCCATGGTAAAAAATGGATGTCTACAGCGTGGAAGAATTAGAAGTATTTGGCGATTCAGCCTTGATCATATGTCAGACTAGAGGAGAATGGAAGACTCGCTATAAGAAGTTATTACCTTACCATGAGTACTTAGATACTTTGGTGAAAGAATTCCGTCGAATTGACTTCTTTTATCTGTCCTAGTTAAATAATAAGTTTGTGGATGCCTTAGCCACTCTAGTATCCATGGTAGATGTCCCCATAGACGAATGTATAACTCCTCTCACCATCGAGTCACAGGAAGGACCGGCTTACTGTTGTATCATACAAGAAGGAGAGCCGAATGATAGAAAGCCGTAGTATTACGACATCCAGCAGTTTGTAGAAAAATGAGAGTAATCGAAAGAAGCATCATCTACAGATAGGAAGACCATAAGGAGGTTAGCCAGCTAGTATTTTCTTTGTGGGGGAAAGCTGTACAGAAGATCATACGATGAGATTCATCTGTTGTGTGTCAATGAACAAGAAGCGGAAAGAATAGTGTTAGAGGCGCATGAAGGGGCTGGGGCTCCACATATGAACGGATACATGTTGGCCAAGAAGATCTTAAGATTAGGATATTAATGGTCGACCATGGAGAGAGATTGCCATCTACATGTCAAGAAATGTCACAAATGTCAATTGTTTGCGAGTGGAAAGCATTAACCCTCGATGCCACTCACTACCATGTCTTTGCCATGGCCATTTGCAACATGGGGCATTGATATCATTGGCAAAGTAACCCCCCCAACATTGAACGGACATGAGTATATCCTAGTTGCCATAGACTATTTCACCAAATGGGTAGAGGTTGCATCCTATAAGACATTGAATGTTAAGCAAGTAGCGAAATTCATACAGAATAACATCATCGATCGATATGGAGTGCCCCACGAGTTCATCTCTAATAATGGACAGCATTTTCGAAAGGAAACCGAAGAGCTCTTGCAGAAATATAACATCAAGCCCCATCACTCGTCCTTATAGACCATAGACGAATGGGGCTGTCGAAGCAGTAAATAAGAACCTCAAGACAATGCTAAAAAAGACAACCGAGTCTTACAATGATTGGCACGAGAAGTTACCCTTGGTATTATGGGGATACCGTACTTCCATTAGAGCTTCAACAGGGGGCTACTCCCTTTTCACTTGTACATGGAATGGAAGCGGTATTACCTATAGAATTAGAAGTCCCCTCACTCAGAATTGCTATGGAAAGTCAGCTGACAGAAGTAGAATGGGTCAAGAACCGATATGAAGAGTTAGCTCTACTAGATGAAAGGCGATTGAGAGCACTCTACCAAATTCAAGGTTATCAAAGAAGAACAATCAAGGTATTTGGCAAGAAAGTCAAGAACAGAGGTTTGAAGAAATGGGATTTGGTACTAAAGGAGATTCGAGTACCGATACATGACCTGCTAGGAAAGTTCAAGCCCACGTGGGTAGGCCCTTACATTATCAAAGAGATACTGTCAGGCGGAGTGGTGGAGATTTCAAATATTAACAGGAACGAGTTCTCTCAACCTACCAATTTAGATCAATTGAAGAAGTACCATAAATATATATATATATATATATATATATATATATATATATATATATATAAAGAGCCCGCTAGGTAGAAAACCTAAAAATGCTACTCAGGCAAAAGTTAGGGCATCCAAAAAAAAATGATGAAAAAGTAATGAACTTCTTCAACTTGATTCATGAACTACGAAGACCTGATTCACCAAGATATCACAAAGAGTTGCAAAGAATGACAAGATAATACTTCAAAGACGGGGATACGTAGGCAACCCATAAAGTTACTTTGGGTGCGATTTATTTCTTGTAAAAACATTGAGAGTTTGGTTCAATTTTAATTGTTAAAGGAAATTTGTTGAGATTCTAATAAAGTTGATATTTATTCATCCATAAAAGGGTGAAACCTTTTGAAAATCTTATTACATGCCATATGTGTCCATAGTTCCTATTTCCTATAATTCTTACATTTATTTTGCTTTAAAAATAAAAAATTCCTAATCTACTCTAAGCCCTCCTCGCTCTGCGGGCTTGGCCCTCATCTTCATTCTTCTTCTTTCTCTTAGCCGTCCTAGCTCGCGACGCGTCTGATGGGAGAGACGAATCTGCCGATTGGGTTACAACTGGAGAATCATAAACGATGCTTTAAACCTTATCCTTTGTAGCCTTCATCTTCACACCCAAATCTTGAGTAAACCAAGCCCGATACCCCTCACCAAGCCTGAAAGACTCATTGAGATTCCCCACTTGAATCATAGACAAACCTGAAGCCCATTTTTTCATAGCCCAAGATACCAAAGAAGGAGTAGCCACCTCTACCCATGAACATGCCCTTCGATAGGGAGGTTTATTTGAACATGGCCCATTTGGCGAAGCACGCAGGAAGCCCAGCAGAATGATGTATACTTCAAGCCCATAAGTTTCACCTGACAACACCCAGAAGTGTGAAGCACATATTACTCGCTGCAATCCCAAATAGCCACATGCCACCGAATATCTTTCCAAGGTAGAAAAGAAAAGAAGATGACCATGTCCTGAATCGAGCGGCGTTCGAGAGACATAAGCTTTCGTAAACAATAGTTGTGGGGTAGGTGTTTAATCCCATTAAGAGGAGTGATCAATTTGAGTCTCTCAACCAACCACATTTGAAGGAGAATGGGGCTACCCTCAATGCATGAAGCAGAATTTGAATAAAAATGATCAAGCCCATTCAAAGTTTCAGCTAGCACCAGGGGGATAATGTTATGAGATTTTGACAATGGCAGAATGAGCTCACATGTTTCAATGGGTATGAAAGTGGTTCCGTTTGAGACAAGGAAACAAACCAATATACGTAAGGCAAATGCGTACTGGGTAGGCCTATAAAGAGCTAGTGACTTTCCCCCTCCCTCAAGAAAGATGAAGCAAGCTTGAGAAGATCAATGGAGTTTTCATGGACAAATGTGGAAGCTTCCCCAGGCGAGAGTTCAAAAAGAGAAGAAAAGGTTTGGAAGTAACCTCGACGAATGGTATGAAAGATGAAAGGGCCACTAGCAGAGACGTTCATCATAGCATAGAATTCTTTAAATAAAGGGCATACCTCCTCATAGTTGAAACGAAATACATGAAGCTCGGGGTGCCAGAAGTTAATCACAAAGTTGAGAAGCTTGTGTTTAAGTTTCACATGGCAAAGAGAGAACCATGAAGTCAAGCCGAATCGCGCGAATACCTTCTTGTCTTCCGCTCATATTCTTGCTACGAATAGGTTGAAGATTAACTTGAGAGCTTCCATTGTGTTTAGTGTGATGAAAGTGAGCATAGGGATGTGTTTTTATAGCCTTTTGGCAAGAAATCGAGTTAGAAGCGAAGTAGGACACCCGAAAAATAAAAAATCGTCAAAATAGGCGAAAATTAGCAACTGGGGTCATTGACCATCCCACCAAAGACGGCCAACCGTCCCCTAGGGATGGCCAACCGTCCATGGGGGGATGGTCATCTGACCCCAACTCCAAATTTTTCCCAATTTTGACTTTTCGTGACTTTTTGACACCCGGTTTGACTTTTCGCCCTATTTTCGTCAATTTTGACCTATTTTCGGGTTGGAATTGAACCAAAAAGGCAATAGAAACATATTCATATTCTTATTAGGATATAATTACATATGGATCAGGATTTTTAGTGCGTACAGATGAGAAAGGTTACATAGAAAATCCTAAGTGGGCCTGTTTTGAGCCCAATAGTACAAAATCATCTTCACCGAGATGACTTCCTCGTTCCTCGTGAACCCGATGCCTCGTGATCCCTCCTTGATCCATGGCGTTCCTGTGAAGGCTAGCTTGAAGCCTACAAATCAAAAGTATAGGTTTGATTGGTGAAGAATGAGTTTGTTGGAGATCGAAAAGGAAGATTGGAAGTTATCTGTGTGGCTATACTTGCATTATGCGCATTGAGATTTATCCTCTGAATTTTTCTAGTCAAGGCTGCAGTATAAGCCAAGCATTCTTTAGTGTACGACACAGGTACCTGTAGATAACAAAAGATTCCAAGATTAGGTAAGAAAGAGCAAAGTGTGACAGGTTGGAGATACGATGATTACCGAGGTGTAATAAGGATCCACATGAAGACATTCATTATAAGGCACGCGAGGAATTGGCCTTTGAACAAAGTTACCGTCCTCAATGACTTGCACCTGCCAATGAAGAGTTTTCAAAGGAGGGGCAGAAGATGAAGGCTCATCATCGCCTTGAGCCGCTGTAGCTGTAGAGTGAGAAGCATGTCGTCGGGCTCGACGAACCTACAGAAAAAAGAGATATGAGAAATACTTTATGGGAAAATGAATAAAGCAACCAAGAGAAAGGTCAATACCTCAGTAGGGAGAAATCCTGACACCAATGGACGCATTAAATAGTGCTGACAGAATGCGTGGTAATCCTCGTGCTGATGATAAAAGGCGTCCGCAAACACACCAGTCAGAGCATCTGCTAATTCATGGCCTGTCAAGCTGTTGGCATGCCTCATAGATGGAGGAGGTGCATGAGGCATGCGAGCAGTTGAGTAAGCTCTACAGAGCTGAAGGCGTACCCTCTCTCCAAGGTACCAATATCTGCCAAAAGGCCCCTTAAATAAAATTCTCTTAAAGGACATATCAATCACAGGACGAAGCTGAGCATTCATGGTACTCTTCCAGTGACGCCAAGTGTTCCATTTCACCTGAAGACAAGACATATTAGAGAAAGTTTGAGCATTGCGGGAAGATAGCAGAAATAAAGATGGGTACCTGGTTGGGACGTATCCCTGCAAAGAAGGAGCGGTTATAGGCATAATCATGCCTGTGGGCGCCAGCATTCTCTCATCGACTCGGAGCATGTCGAGCAAGGATTGGCTAGGTCAAGTCATTAGCAATAAGCGTAAGGCTATTCAAGCTGAGGTACTCATTAGCCCATACCTGTGAAATAGCTGTATTATCAAAAAAAAAAAAAAAAAAAGGAAAGTTTGAGATGTTATAAGTAAAAGAGTATACCTCCCAGACGAACCCCATGCCTCCAAAGTCGGTGCAGGCTCCTCGAGACCGACATCTCATAGTCCTATACATTGTGGCCAAAGCAGCACCACCCTAGTGGTAATGAGAAATGGTATCAATGTTCTCTAAGCTCGTAAGGAAGCCTAGAGGGGCTAGATCAGCAGTGCTCGCTAAGAAAGTACAGGACAGTACATACAAGAGGAAAACTCGTACAATATAATCAGGATCATTCCTCTCCTCTTCGGACAGGTTGCTAAATGTGGTGTAGAGAGTACTTCGGCGAACTGACCTCTTTACAATGTCAATATCAGCCGCCCCAAGATAAGTAACCAAGTAGACTGAGCTTTGGCTCGCATCCTCATAAAAATCCAAAGGACGTCATCTGATGGAAATTCCCGTGATAATAGTGAAATCAAGTGGGGTCACAGTCATTTCCCCAAACTCGAAGTGAAATGTGTTGGTGGTATCCCACCATAGCTCGGATAAGGCCATGAGGGCCTGCCTGTCCATTGGATCAATCCAAAGGGAATCAATGAAATACCCAAAGCCTATTCCCCTGATGATCGCCTTGGTTAGCGGCTGGAGAGTGTCCATCTTTGCCCACCATGTGACTATGCCTTGCAAAGAAGACCGAGTCCTGATGTCAAATTCTGGCTGCAAAGATAAAGATTAATGTAGAGATGTGTAATAGAGATGAGTTATGCTAATTCTTTAAATCAAAAGCACAAAATTAACCCACAAAATGACACATTTTCAAAAGTATTCATACTTTGTCTCTAAAAAAAAAAAAAAAAAAACTTGATTTGTTAATTGTGTGTGGACACCCCATTTTTACCATTTATTTCTACCATATGTCCATGCAAATGATCGACTAGAATAGCTGATCATTGGGTGAGGAATTGGCCTTGTAAAGACCAAATTGACCAAATTGCCCTTTGCTGAGGAAAAGGACAATTCATTATTTCATGTGTACATTTGGATTGGAATCAACCCATTTGTATTGCATTTGACTTTTGAGGTGTTTTAGAACATCCCTGTAAATTTTCATGGCATTCTGATGCGAGCTCGATAGGTAATTAGGGTTTTTGCGACTTGAAGGGCATTTTAGTCCTTTTTCTCGTATAATTTCCGAATGACCTCCGAATTCGAAACGGATTGTTTCATGAGGTTTATGTGGATGTGGGGAGTGTATTTGGTGTGTCAATTGAGCCTTTGAATGGTTGGGATGGATTCTCCCAAAATCGATCCCACGGGTAAGGATGAGCTGAATTAGGGTTTCGATCAAATTGACCGTGAATTGGTCGTTTTCACCAAAACAAAAGATTTTCAAAACATGTCGTTAAGTACCAATTTCATGTTGAAACCATGTTTTTAGAAGTGGTGCAAGCCTAATTGATCAATTTTACAAAACAGAGAATGGTCATATGACCAATTTTGGCACAACCGGGTCAATTGGCTAGCTTTTTGCTAAAACCCTTGACCATGGTCAATTGATTTTAACCCAAAAACATTCTAAAAATGTGGAGGCTCAAAACACGGTCGTTTTGAACCCTGAACCATCGGATTTGGATCAAATTTGACCAAAATATGGCCAAAATTCGAAAACCCTAAAATTGGGGAACAAAATTGGGAAAGTCAGCATGGTGACCGTCCTAGCTAGGACGGCCAACCGTCCAGCTAGGACAGCCAACCGTCCATGCCTAGGACGGCCATCAGCTTGCTCGAGCCAATTTTGCCATTTTTGAAAATTTGACTTATTTTGGCTGATTTGATTTGTTTTTTTGGCATAAATTCGAAGGGTTTCAGCTTTCAAACCCTAGAGAGATTCATTCTAAGCCCTAGGATCGTTTTTTAGAGGGATTAATCCTAGCCATTCAAGGTTTTGAACCCTAACCCTATATATGTTGCATTATGAGAGGTTCAAGAGGAAGGGGGAGCATTCTAGGGTTTAGAGAGGAGGCTACAGATCTGGTTTTACACCATTGGGGGAGAGAACAAAGGTGAGGAAGAAGGAGAAGAAGAGCCATAAGCTTGGAGCTTAAAGGAGATCAATCAAGGAGAAAAGAGAGAGGTAATGGCTTTATCATTGAACAATATGTTCTCATTTGTTCATGAATGATACTATGATTATTTTGAGTTTGATTGTTTTGTGTTTGATTTAATATATATGCATGATTAGAATAGGATGTAGTTTTAATATAGGATAATAGTATGTTCATCATGAATAAGGTTGGTTTTATTTTGATTATGTGTTAGTATGCATGTTAGGGTTAACTTAGTTATGATTTTATGTGAGTTAATGTGTTTAGGTTATTTATTTATTATGAGCATGTATGTTTAGAATAGTTATCTGTATGATGTTATATGAGTAATCATAGTTAGGATATTTTTTATGATTTTATGTTATTTTATGTGATTAGGGTTTATGTGTATGATTAGTGTAGTTTAGTTAGGTATTTTATGTGAGTATGCATGTTAGGGTTAATTTCTTGTGATTTTATGTGAGTATGCATGTTAGAGTTAGTTTTCTTGTTATTTTATGTATGTATGCATGATTAGGAGTAGTTTTATCATTATTCTATGTGAGTATGCATGTTAGGGTTAGTTTTCTTGTTATTTTATGTACGTATGCATGATTAGAAGTAGTTTTATTATTATTTTATGTGAGTATGCATGTTAGGGTTAGTTTCTTGTGATTTTATGTGTGTAAGCATGCTAGGGATAGTTTTTGTTATGATTTTATGTCTAGGATGAGTCCATTGTTATTATTTCATGTATGCGAGCATGCCTAGGTTAAGTATTGATATATTCATATTGTTATTTGAATCTCTAAATGTTTTATTGATGGTATTAATGATGATATGAATGTGTTAATTTTTATTCTTGACATGTGATGAGTTGTGAGTCATTTTTTATGCTTTTTTATGATTATTTGAACACTTGATATTGATTTGATTGTTTGAACATAAAAATTGTGTACGAGGGAGCGTGCAAAGGTAAGATTCTCCCCTTGTGTTTAAACTAATTATTTAAGCATAGTTTTTGTGTAGTTTTTGATATGTTTTTGCATGGTAAATTAGTCAAGCATGTTAGATTGTATGCTAGGATGTTTATTTGATGTTGTTATGGATTAAAGATGATTTTTAAACTACTCTAAGTATGTATTCAAATCTGTCCAGATTTGAATACATGTTTTAAAGTGGTTTAATTAACATTTTTAAGCCATATTTTGCATGATTTTATTAGTAGTTTCATAGTATATTCATGTAGAAAGCATGCTAGGACATTTTCACATTTTTATTCTTTGTTTTCATGATTTTAAGAGTGATTAAAGGTTCATATTCAAATCTGTCCAGATTTGTTTATGCCCTTAACCACTTCTAAAAATCATTTTTAGGCTAAATCCAACTTAGAAATATGCTTAGGTTCACATAGATTAATTAGTGTGCATTTAGGAGCATTTTCATGCATTTTTAGAATTAATTATATGTTTATTTGTTTAAATTCCAGCATGCATTGCATTAGTATTTTTAGGTTTTTAGATTAACTTTAGGGCTAGTTAGAGACCCTAGGCTAGGAAGGTCACTTGACTTTCCCTAGGAATTTCCTTTGTTGTAAAAATCATGATTTGAATTGTGTATTTTATTTGATTTAAGAGTCGATCTTCGAGAGATTTCCTAAAAGATTTTCGATGCAATATTTATGAAATAAATATGATTTTATGAGATATTTGATTATTAATTGATTTTCAAAAGATTTGAAATGTTTTAAAGATTTTTTACCTTGGAATGAAATTCCTCCCATATGATTTGTTTTCTTGAAAATCTTTGAAAAAGATTTTTAATTGGAATTGGATTCTAAAGATAAGAATTGTTTTAGAATATTTCGATTTTAAGAAAGTCTTTTAATTTGAAATGATTTCAAATAAATGATTTTGAAAGAATAAAAACTCTCGAAGTTAGAGTCTTGAATTAGGTTGAAATACCTTTGATGATGTGATCGATTACAATAGGAGAGTCCTAGGGTAGTCGAACTACGTGGACTTTGATACTTGCTAGGTGATACTAGTAAGTTACGTAGGCGCTAATAGGGCTCAAGTCCGCCCTAGGATGCCCGTAGGGTGTCCTAGGTTCTTAGGGTTTGTTTGTATATATTTTTTATTATTATTAATATAACTAATATAGATAATGCATTTATATCACTATTTTTTGGTTGATTAGATTATTTAGGATTGTTTGCATTAAGAAATTTAAATAGCCCAAATAAATTAGAAGTCCTTTAATTAGGGCGAGGTGGGTGCCTACAAGTGAAAGCTTGGAACCTTCCCACGTCGTAACCTAGCCCCCGGATCCAACTTTGACTGTCTTTTCATTGAAAATGGAGTTTGTTTTGTTTTAAAATAAAACATTTTTATGATTTCCTTATTCCTTAAAAATAAGGTGGCGACTCCTTTGTTTGATTTCTAAACCCCCCCTAATCACATCGCCCCGGTGATGATGTGGACACCACATAAAGCCCCGTCCACGAGGCTGGTCCACAGAACTGGCGACTCCGCTGGGGATGTCGAGGGCTAAACTTCATTAATTTAATTGGGCTATTTAATTTCTTAAATTAATTAAAATCAACCACTTGCATTTGTGTGACTGCATATCATTTTAGTTATATTAGCTGCATGTCATTGTGTGATAGGACGATGTTGCCTTGCCAAACGATGGTCTAGTCCTGATCCCTGTCTCCACTCGACACTAGGGCAATCATGACGAAGCCATCAACCTATTGTCAAGTACCCTTCGGGGTATATCAATGACCAATCAGTACTGTTTGACCCACGCGGCACGCCATGTGTCACATGTGGTTAGGTATATGGATTGGTCTGCAATAGGAACCTTTGAACCCACCTTTTGCATTAGTCCATGTAGACAGCCAAGTAGGACATTCTACCCTACAGTGCTTGCACACACCTGTTATGCTGCCAAAATTTCGACACACAATTGTACTGTTATGCTGCCGAAATTCCTTTTGGTATTTAACTATACCGTTATGCTGTCGAAATTTTCCCTTGACACATACCTACACCGTTATGCTGCCAAATTTCTTTTAGCACATAATTGCGTCGTTATGCTGCCGAAATTGTCCCAATTTGATGTGAGCCTTGTTTGTGAATGCTAGAACTTAGGGATGTGTCACCCTTAGATAAACTTTGATATTTTTAATATAGGCCCTTTAATTTAAGGATTTTGGTCCTTAGAATGAAAGGACTATTTTGAGGATGGAAGAGAATATTCTAAAGGTACATACCCTTTTCTGTGACTAGGTTGTTTTGGCTTGTTTTGACTAAGACCTTCGATTCAAAGGAAAGTGTCCTAAGAATGAAGGACTGGTCATTGGAATTGCTCTTTGAGCCCTGTTTGGTCAATCATGTTTTATTTCCCTATTGGTGATTTCGATTTATTTCCTAATTTCTAAGGAAATGCCCTTGTGAAATAGGGAAGTGAGTTGGAATTATGATAGGACGGTTTTCCCCTTTCTCCTTGTCTTCTATTTGGATAGCACCTCTTTGATAGTCTGTCAATAGGTTTTGAGTATCATGGACTTGTCCCTTTTTTCTAAAAAAAGCCCATTTCATGGTGTAGAATTCTGGCCTGGCGTCGTGATTCTAGAGGGCGTCTTTTTAGTGTTGAACCCCCGAGTGTATCCTCAATGGCTGACGGAGAATCCAGTACCACTGCTACAGTGTTGAATGCTATCATGGACCGAATTGATGCCCTGGCCCGTGAGACTGAACAGATTAAGAAAATGTCCTAAGATAAACAGACCAGTACAGATCAGGATAGGGAGGCCCACTTAGAGAATCCGAAGAGTACCTCTGATCCACCTGTCCCAGCCCAAGTTGATGACAGTGCTAAGGCCCAGGCGGGAGCCAAGTCTAAGCCCATCAATCCGGATGGCGAGCCCAGTGGATCTAGATTCCTCTCTGGGGATCCAATCCTGTTGTCGAGTAAGGTTGAAGCCTTAGAGAAAGCCCTGAAGGGGATGCGTCGGTCTGATGACATGGTTGATGTGACATCTTTTTCACTGTTCCCCAAGGCCCGTATGCCGTTCAGTTTTAAGATGCCGGAATTAGAGAAGTTTGATGGGATGGGTTGTCCTAAAACCCATTTGAAGATGTATGTGAGGGCGATGCAACCTCGTGGAGCTGATGATGAGCTGTTGGCTCAGATGTTTCATGAATCACTGAAGGGGTCAGCCTCGAAGTGGTTTTTATCCTTAGATGAGACTAAGTTGAAGACATGGGAGGATGTTTGCAATGAGTTCACTAATCACTACAAGTACAACACTGAGATTGATGTGACTCGTAGGGATCTTGAGACTACTAAGCAGGAACCGAGGGAGAGTTTCTCTGCCTTCATTTCCAGATGGAGGACGAAAGCTTCGCAGATGACCCACAGGCCTACAAATGATGAACAGGTGCAGATGGTGCTGAAGAGCCTCTTGCCCATTTACAACAAGTACTTGTTCTCGCAGTATTTCCCTAACTTCAAAGCCCTTGTTATCGCCGGTACTCAAGTTGAAGATGCTCTGGCTAGTGGGGCTCTCAAGGCCGAAGAACCTTTCAGAAACCGCCAACCACCTCTCAACCGCAAACCCAACCCAGAAGTCAATGCCATTGCCCAACCTATTCAAGCTACCCAATCAAACCGCCCATTCCAAGCTAGAGAGCCGGCCCGTCAGTTCACCAATTTATACATGTCCTTAGAACGTGTCCTTGAGAAATTGAAGGCACGTGGTCTCCTCACCCCTTTGGAACCCCGGCCTCTTCCAGATCCATTACCTAGAAACTTCAAGGAGAATGAGTATTGTCAGTTCCACCAATCTAAGGGCCATCACACCAACCAATGCATGCGCCTTCGCCATGAAATCCAAGACCTCATTGACAAGAAAGTCATTGCCCCACCAAATCCACCAAGTCAACCAAATGTCACCAGTAACCCTCTCCCAACCCATGCTGTACCGCCACCAGCTCAAATCAATGCCCTGGGCCTCGACGACCCAAAAATTCGTCACCCAATCCGCCCATATGTCCCACTCAAAACTACCTTAACCGAAGCCTTTTACCAAGCCCGATCCCAAGGCCTCATTACCCCACTCATACCCCGCTTCCATAAGCCTTTTTGCCAGTACCACAACATCTTCGGGCATGACACGGAGAATTGCAGAGTTTTAGGGAAACTGATTCAGGATTTACTTGATGATGGAGAGTTATATCAGTATGAAGAACCTGAGCAACCTGAAGTTCTCGAAGAAGCTCCTAGAAGTGGGAATTCTCAACGTCAGTTGAAGGAGAGATATCTAGCAGGAGACCCGGAGGTCGGATTGTTGGGAGAATCGAGTGGCAAGTTTGATAATTATGTGCTCTATTCATCGAGAAAGATTTCTGATGAACCTATCATTCCAACGGGATGGGATGATTTACCTGCAGAAGTTGAACCAGTTATTCCTTCTTCACCTGAAGAGTTGAGTCAGGATATCTTGCGAGAACAGTTTGAGAATAGGACCTCTGCAGTTGCTAAGGTCACCGGAGAAGATGGAGAAGTTGTCTACCATACTACTTATCCTAGATCTCCATGGGTTGATTCCCACAAATGGCCTAGTTCTGCCTATGCATCCACTGTTGCTAGTGATTTGATCGGTATGATTGAATGGGAGGATCTCATGAGCACACCTGAGACCATAGAGAATCTGTGGGCCAGTGATGAGGAAGTAGACCATCTGACTCGAGGCGGACGCCATTTCAAGCCAGCTCATTTGGAAGTCGGTAATCCGTTGGGAGAATTAGAAAAGGGTCAGCGATCAGATGTCATAGAAGAAGAGGAAGAAATACTGAAACGGTTGAAGAGAACACAGGCTAACATTACCATTTGGGGATTGCTTATGGCTTCGCAGAAACACAGGTAGACAGTGCTTCGTTTGTTGAATCAGGTGCAGGTTCCTATTGATACGTCCCCTGAGGGTTTGGTAGGTTTGGTAAATCCGGTTCATCATGGACCGTTCATTTCATTTACTGAATCTGACTTACCCGAGAGCGGGAGTAATCATCTGCAAGCTCTGTATATCACTGTGGATATTTTGGGGAGAAGAGTTCCCTCAGTTTTAATTGATAATGGGTCAGCATTGAATGTGTGTCCACTCAGTACTACTACTACATTGGGGATTGAACCATCTGAGTTTTCGCCATCAGGACAGACTGTTAGGGCTTATGACAACACTCGCAGAGAAGTCGTGGGAATGGTGATTCTTCCAGTTGTTATTGGGCCAGTTGAATTCAAAATTGATTTTCAGATCCTAGATGTGCCAGCCAGTTTTAATCTGCTTTTGGGAAGACCGTGAATTCATCCGACCGGGGCTGTACCGTCATCACTTCACCAAAAGATTAAGTTTCCTTATCAGGGGTCAGTGGTCACTTTGAAAGGGGATATGGAGATGAACCGAAATAGTCGAGTGCCAATCTGTGAGATCAGCCAGGAGTCATCAGAAGTGCTACTGTCAGGGTTCGAGTATGTACAGGCTATCGAAAGAGAGCCCGAGCAGGCGGTTCTGTGTCTCGAATTGCATACTTATGAGGTCGGGGCGATCTACCCAATTGAACCTACAACTCCACCTTTATCAAACTGGGGCTTTGAAGATTGTCCTTTCATCCATGATTGTGAGGAGATCGAGTCACTTCCATCTGATGATAACTTGTAGGTGTCTTCAGTAGAATAGGATTTCCCTGCTTTCTTTGTAGTAGTGTAGGATTTCCTTGTTTTCAATAAAAAATCTCAACCTCATTTGAAGAGGTACGAGTGTCGGTTTGTTCCATTTTCTATGTTCTGTTATTCAACTTTCAAATAATAAAGGAAGTATTCATTCTCTTCTCATCTCTCTTGCAGTGTCTCTTTTTTATCATCATTGGATTTGTATGGCATGAACATAAACCCGCGAGAGGATGTTCCTCCTGAGCTCGACGAGCAATATGGAAAGGGGCACGCTCAACCTAACATGGATGAATTAATTTCAATCAATTTAGGGACGGATGAATCACCTAAAATAATTAAAATTGGATCAACACTGTCGCCGCAAAAGAAAGAATCATTGGTAGAGGTTTTGAGAGAGAACATTGAAGCTTTCGCATGGTCGTACCAAGATATGCCAGGCATAGATCCCGATATTGTACAGCACTTCATCCCCACTGATCCGAACATGAAGCCAGTCAAGCAGAAGTTGCGGAGAATAAAGCCAGAATGGGCCTTGAAGATTAAGGATGAGATGATCAAGCAGATGAATGCCGGATTTCTACAAGTAGTGGAGTACCCAGAATGGTTAGCCAACATCGTTCCAGTGCCTAAGAAGGATGGGAAAGTACGAATGTGTGTCGATTTCAGAGATCTCAATAAGGCGTGTCCTAAGGATGATTTCCCACTGCCCCATATAGATGTATTGGTTGACAACACTACTGGCCATGCACTCTTATCTTTTATGGATGGCTTTTCGGGTTATAATCAGATCAAAATGTCTTCCCAAGATATGGAAAAGACAGCTTTCATTACACAATGGGGGACATTTTGTTATCGGGTTATGCCCTTCGGCCTTAAGAATGCTGGCACGACATACCAAAGGATGGCTACCACACTGCTGCATGATTTGATTCACAAGGAGGTGGAAGTGTACGTAGATGATATGATCGTGAAATCTGTGGATAGGGAAGGACATTTAGCTGCTCTGAAGAAGTTCTTTGAAAGAATTATCAAGTACAAGTTGCGTCTGAACCCTCAGAAATGTGCATTTGGAGTGACTGCTGGGAAGCTGCTCGATTTTATGATCACACAGAGAGGGATAGAAGTAGATCCGGGGAAAATCAAAGCCATCATGGAGATGCAACCACCAAAGACAGAAAAGGAAATCCGAGGATTTTTGGGAAGAATTCAGTTTATCAGCCGTTTCATAGCTCAGTTGACAACTATCTGCGAGCCGATTTTCAAGCTGCTAAAGAAGGATGTACCGACTAAGTGGAATGAGGAATGTCAAGAGGCATTTGATACCATCAGAAGGTATTTGAGTAACCCACCAATCTTGGTTCCCCCACGACAAGGTGAACCGTTATTACTCTACTTAACTGTCACCGAAACCGCGATGGGAGCTATGTTAGCTCAATACCTTGAAGAATCATTGAAAGAGAATGCCATCTATTACCTCAGCAAGAAGATGACAGATTATGAAGTGAACTATAGTGCTTTGGAAAAGACATGAGTAGCATTGGTATGGGCAACTCAAAAGCTTCGCCATTACATGATGTCTTTCCAAGTACTCTTGATCAGTCGAATGGACCCATTGAAGTATCTGCTTGAGAAGCCTGCTTTGTCCTATAAAACAGCGCGGTGGTTGTTGTTATTATCAGAATTCGACATTCAGTATGTACTGCAGAAATCAGTGAAAGGAAGAGCTATAGCAGAACACTTGGCAGAATGTGCTACTTCACAAGCAGACAATGGCAATTACCAGTTCCCGGATGAAGAAATCCTTGTGGTAGAGAAGAAGGTGTGGAAAGTGCACTTTGATGGAGCATTGAATAGGAAAGGGTGTGGCATAGGAGTTTGTCTGGAGACACCTGAAGATGTGATGATACCTGTGGCAGTGAAACTGAACTTTAAGGCAACCAATAACATAGCTGAGTATGAGGCTTGCATTTTAGCCTTAGAATCAGCATTAGCTCTGGGAGTAGAAGAGCTTGAAGTGTATGGGGATTCAGCCCTTATCATATGCCAAACTAGAGGAGAATGGAAGACTAAGGATGAGAAGCTACTGCCATATCACGATTATACAGAGACACTGGCGAAAGAATTCCGTCAAATAAAATTCTTTTACCTGTCTAGGCAAAAGATCAAGTTTGCGGATGCCTTAGCCACTCTAGCATCCATGGCAGAGATCCCAATAGAAGGGGGGTAGCACCAATGATCATTGAATCTAGAGAAGAACCCATCTACTGTTGTGCCCAAAGGGAAGGAGAACCAAACGACGGGAAGCCATGGTATCATGATATTCAGCAGTACCTAGAAAAAGGGGAGTATCCACCAGAAGCATCCTATGTTGACCGAAGGACTTTGAGAAGGTTGGCTAGCCAGTTCATCTTGTGCAGTGGGAAATTGTATAAAAGATCTTATGACGGTGTCCATCTCTTGTGTGTAACAGAAGATGAAGCAGAACGGATCATTCAGGAAATACATGAGGGGGCTGGGGCTCCACACATGAATGGGTATATGCTTGCGAAGAAGATTCTGAGACTGGGTTACTATTGGTTGACCTTAGAAAGTGATTGTGCTAAACATGTTAAGAAATGCCATAAGTGCCAGGTGTTTGCAAGTGGTAAGCATCAGCCATCCATGCCACTCACTACCATGTCATCACCATGGCCGTTTGCAACATGGGGCATTGATATCATCGGCAAGATCACTCCTGCGGCCTCGAATGGGCACGAGTACATATTGGTGGCCATAGATTACTTTACCAAATGGGTAGAAGCAGCGTCGTACAAGACTTTGAATGCTAAACAGGTTGCCAAGTTCATACAGTGCAACATCATCTACCGGTATGGAGTGCCACGGGAGTTTATTTCAGACAATGGGCAGCATTTCAAAAAAGAGACCGAAGAGCTTCTTAAGAAATATGGTATAGTACATCACCATTCATCTCCTTACCGTCCGCAGACTAATGGAGCAGTGGAGGCAGCTAATAAAAATTTGAAAACCATTTTGAAGAAGACCACGGATACGTACAATGATTGGCATGAGAAGTTGCCTCTAGCATTGTGGGGCTATCGCACATCCATTAGGGCATCAACTGGGGCTACGCCTTACTCGTTAGTGTATGGTATGGAAGCAGTGTTACCAATTGAGTTAGAGATACCTTCACTAAGGGTAGTTATGGAAAGCCAACTAGCAGAAGTCGATTGGATGAGGGATAGATATGAACAGCTGTCCCTAATTGACGAGAAGAGATTGAGGGCCCTGTACCATGTTCAAGGTTATTAGAGAAGGATAGCTCGAGCATTCAACAAGAGAGTTAAAAACAGGGGCTTAAAGAAAGGGGATTTGGTACTCAAAGAAATCAGAATGCCAATTCATGATCCAAGAGGGAAGTTCAAGCCAAGTTGGGTGGGACCCTACATCATCAAAGAGATACTATCAGGCGGAGCCGTGCGTCTTATGGACGTAGATGGGATCGAATTCTCTCAACCTACCAATTTGGATCAATTGAAAAAGTATCATGTATAAATAAAAATAAAAAAAAAAGAAGCCCGTTAAGTAGAAAACCTGAAAAGGCTGCTTAGGCAAAAATTAGGGCAAGAGCTCGCTAGGTAGAAAACCTGCAAAGGCTGCTTAGGCAAAAAGTAGAGCATTCAAAAAAAAATACTTTTCAATTGATCCCATGAACTACAAGGACCTGATTCTCCAAGTATTCAAAACAAGAAAGTTGAAAGTTTTATGAAGAAAAGAAATATTCAAAGGATGGAGATATGTAGGCAGCCCATAAAGTTACCTTGGGTGCGGTCCAATTCTTTAAGGCAAAACAACCCTGTGTTTGTTTTCGATTGCAATTATTTGAAGTGATTTATTCAAAACTAAAAAGATAGAATTCTTTTATTCATGAAATGAAGAGAAACCTTTCAAAGGTCTATTACATGCCATATGATTCTAATTCCATTCATTCTGAATAATAAAAAGCATGGGAAATATGTTTCAAAAGTTCTGTCAAATCTTTCGTTCATTCCTTGAAATTTCTTCAGAGTCATCATCTCTTCTTCTCTTGTAAAGTACTACTTGTAAAGCGTTAGGTGGAAGTGACGAAGAGTCCCCTCGCTCTTCATATGAAAGACTTTCAATAAGTCATGAGATCCTAGCCTTCATTTCTTGTCCCCGAGTACCCATATTCTGAGATAACCATTGCCTATAAGCCTCATCCAGTTCAAAAGGCCCATGAGAGAAATCAATGAGAGTTGTGCGCAATACAGATGGCCACCTTGACATCAAAACCTTCACCAATGATGGAGAGATCGCCTTGGAAGTATAAGTATGCTCTAAGAGAGATGGAATTGTCTGTTTGACTCCCATTTGGCGAAGCAATCGGGTTGCTCAATAGAAAGAATTACATTTCAACCCTACCAAAATCACCACAGAATAACCTAGAGAACAAAGCAGATAATGGCCAGAACAGTTCTAGTCATGTACATACACCATAAAAGTGAGAAAACTTGTTTTAGTACAAATATTTACAAGTTATATATGATTTTCAAAGTGAAACCCCGTGCCTCATAGAGGATTGATCAACGTCTTCGAGAGTTCCTCCTTATCCCTCTGCTAGATCCCTCGCCAGCTGAAGAATGACGTGGTGGGTCAGGTGCCTGAAACGGTGTTCACAGTTTGATCAGTTTGTGAGAAGGGAAGGAAGCTGAATTTGAGAATGTGATTTGAAGTTACCTGTTGACGAGTGAGAGCGGAGGTCCTCAAGCTCATCCTGCGAAGGTCACGCCTCATGGCAGTAGTAAGATCGATATAATCCTGGCAATACTCTCGAGGGACCTGTCAGAAATGAATAATGTCAGTGTATCAGTAGGAATGCATGTGCAGTTGTTTGATTCAGTGGGAGGTTCACCTGTTCGTAAGATGGGTCTATGTGATATCCCTCATCGACTGAGGGTCGTGAAATAGTAGAAGTCACGAAATTGTCTTCAACTATTAAAACTATGTTCCAATCTGCAGGCTGCAAGGTAGGAGGCCTATTTGTTTCTTGATCATCATCACTAACAGTAGCTCTAGAGCTTTGACCCCGGGAACGACGACTCTGTGGACATAAAGATGAAGTTTTGTGATTGCATTTACAGGGATGAAAGAAAGTGTTATATTTACATACCCTTTGAGGAGGTTCTCCAGTCGCCAAGGGGCGCATCAAGAATTGTTGACAGAAGACCTCGTAGCTCGCATCAGAGAAAAGGAAAGTAGAAAGATCCACTCCACTCTTAGACTCTAACAGGGCCTCACCCTTCAGTTTATCAGTGTGGCGCATATTTGCAGGAGGCAGAAAAGGCACCCTAGCTGCATCCATGTTTCCATAAACTTGGCGACAGACTCTTTCACCCAAGAACCAGTATCTGCCAGCAAGCCCCTCAAACAAGATTCGCCTATGTGTTAGGAGTACACTATGCATGTGGGGGGGAGCCAAAGTAGTCCTCCAAGTACCCCATGGGTCCCAGTTCACCTGAAGATTATGAAGAGTATGAGAGTTGAATCTAGAAGATTTAAGAGAAATACAGTGGTTTGGGATTTTACCTGTTCTGTAGTGAGACCGGCAAGGATAGCTTTGGCAGCAGCATAATCATACCTATGGAGGTTGGAGTGCTTCCTGTGACATGGATCAAAGCGGGCTAAAAATGGCCATTGGTTAACCCCCTCTTTCAAGAGAGGACAACCAAGACCCAAGTAGATGAATGCCCATACCTGCATGAGAGAAAGATCAAGAAATTGACAAAGATTTAGAGAGATTTTATTTAAAAACATCAGATATCAGTACCTGCCATATGAAAGCTAAGCCGCCGAAGTCTTGAGCAGCATCTCGTGATTTGTCACACATGGAGCGATACATAGTCGCTAATGCAGCTCCGCCCCAGTCATATAGATGAATATTATCCGCAATCTCCAAACTCTTCAAAAAGCCTAGAGGGGCTATGTCCTGTGTACCTGCAAAGAAAGTGCATGAGAGCAGATACAAAATGAATGCACGGGCAATATCCTCGGGTTCCCCTCCCTCCTCTTCATTTTGAACATTGAAGTGATTATAGAGCCAAGAGCGCCTGACTCCTCTTTTTGTCAGAGGAACATTTTCAACGCCCAAAAGATTGTACAAGTATTCTTCATCAGTGTGAGCTTCGTCATAAAAGGCGAGTGGTTGGCCTCCAATATGAAGTCCTGTAATCATAGTGAAGTCAAATGGGGTCATAGTCATTTCCCCAAACCCGAAGTGGAAGGTGTTGGTGGTGTCCCACCAGAGTTCAGAAAGAGCAATCATGGCCATTCGATCCATGTTGTCGAGCCAGAGAGAATCCAAGAAGAACTTAAAGCCTGCTTGCTCAACAATGGCCTTAGCTTGGGGTTGGCGTGTTTCCATTAATTCCCACCATTTGATGAGTTTACCCAATGAGTATCTTGTACGGATTTCGAAATTGGGCTGCATAAGCACATTTGGGGTTATATTCACATCAAAGCAAATGTTGTTATTTCTAAAGGAACTTTGATTCAAATGCAATGCAAGCATGACTATTGATTTACATATCATGAAATGAAGTAAAATTTATGCTTTGAATGAGCTAAAATGATCAATACATTTTCAAAAGGATTTTACAAAAAAGATGTATGCATATTGTATGACACAATTTATTATCAAAGGCATGGGTGGTGTCACCAAAATCCAAAATGTTTCAGATTCGAAATTGATGGTGTTTTAATCAAATTAAACATCATAGAAAATTTTTGAGATACTTTACTTGACATGAAATGGCTTGTAAAGAAGAAAATGGATAATGGTGTCATTGAGGCATTTTATCAAACATGTGATATGCATATTTTCAAAATGATGTTTTCAAAGAAGATTGATCATGGCAAATACTTTCTAAAATCCTACAAAAATCATTGAAATATGATTAGGATATATTTGATTTGAAAAATCAAAGTTTACTTCATTGAGGCATTTCATCAAACACTTGGTGTGCACCATTCACAAGCTTGTGAAGCTATGAAATGGGGCTCCCATGCTTTTCCCAAAGGTTACAATGATATGAAAATCAACAATCAACATGCAAACAAGCATTTCAATTCAACCAATTGCATATGAATCAAGAGTTATTGAGGAAAATTAACTTACATTGTCTTTGGAGTGAATATATGAAAGATGTGTTCTAGGCTCCAAGAGAAGAGATGGTGGATGAGAATCTCCATATGAGGGTGCCTTGTATCTAGCTTTGACTTCCAAGAATGGATATTTCAAGTAAGGTGGAGGTAATTGATCCATCTTTTGAAAAGAATGGAGTATGTGGGAAATAGAGAGGTTCACACTAAATGAGAACAAGTTGAAGAACTTGAGAGAATGAAGATGATTTTGTGTTGGCAAGAATGCAAACCAAAGACTTGATTGAGTATGTATGGATTGAAGATCAAAAGCTAGGGTTTTGGAGCAAAACCAAGCTTGGAAGTGGTTTAGAATGAGCACAAGAGTGCATATGAGCATGAGGGGGTTTAAAAAAGAAAAAATTTTCGGGTCACACATGGTGACCGTCCTAGCTAGGACGGCCAACCGTCCAGCCCAGGACGGCTAGCCGTCCAGGCTAGGACGGTCACCAGTGTGCCCCAACTTGATTTTCTCAATTTTTGTTTTTTCGGTCAATTTCCTCCAAAATTAGTTCATGTTTTGCATGGAAATTACCACTAAATGATGATTTTGAATGATGATTTTGAAATGATGATTTTGAAAACATTATATATGGGAGAAGTACCATATAATTGAGACTGTGTTCATGTGAGAGATGTACCATATGAGCAATGAGTTTGAAGTTATTTTATGTGAGACATAAAATAACGATTTGAATTGTCTTATGTGTTTATTTTATGTGAAACATAAAATAATGAGGTGAGATTATTTTATGTGAGACATAAAATAATGCTTTATATGGGAGATGTACCATATAATTGATGATATGCTCACATGGGAGATGTACCATGTAAACTATGAATTTGAGTTATTTTATGTGAAGCATGAAATAACATTTTGGAATTGTTTGAGATTATTTTATGTGAAACATAAAATGATGAGGTAAGATTATTTTATGTGAAACATAAAATAATGGCTTAAATGGGAGATGTACCATATAATTGATGATATGTTCACATGGGAGATGTACCATGTAAACTATGAATTTGAGTTATTTTATGTGAAGCATGAAATAACACTTTGAATTGTTTGTAATTGTTTTATGTGAAACATAAAATGATGAGGTGTGATTATTTTATGTGAGACATAAAATAATGCTTTATATGGGAGATGTACCATATAATTGATAATTTGTTCATACGGGAGATGTACCATATGAACAATGAATTTGAATTGTTTTATAATAGTGATGTGAGATTATTTTATATGAAATATAAAATAATGATCTTTATATGGGAGATGTACCATGTAAAGAGTTGATTTTAGAGGCTTATATGGGAGATGTACCATATAAAGTGATGGGTTTGAATTGTTTTATGAGGGACATAAAATAACGTGTTTAAAACATTTCATGTGAGACATGAAATAATAAATTTGGATTATTTTATGTGAAACATAAAATAATGTGTTTGAAATATTTCATGTGAGACATGAAATAGTGATGTGAAATTATTTTATGTGAGACATAAAATAATGGTTTATATGGGAGAAGTACCATATAATTGATGATATGTTCACATGGGAGATGTACCATGTGAACTATGAACTTGAGTTATTTTATGTGAAGCATGAAATAACATTTTGAATGATTTGAGGTTATTTTATGTGAAACATAAAATAATGGCTTATATGGGAGAAGTACCATATAATTGATAATATGTTCATATGGGAGATGTACCATATGAACAATGAGTTTGAATTGTTTTATGTGAAGCATAAAATAATGGTTTGAAAATATTTATATAGGAGAAGTACTATATAAATAATATTTCTTATGGGAGATGTACCGTAGAAATAATGAATCTGAACTATTTTATGTGAGAGAAGTATCACATAAAATGATAACTTGTATGTGTTATGTGAGAGAAGTATCACATAAGATGATAACTTGTATGTGTTATGTGAGAGAAGTATCACATAAAATGATGATTTGTGAATGCTTATGTGAGTGAGATATCACATAAATGTTTGTTTTGTGGTTTGTTGGTGTGATTGATTTTGAAATAATCGGAAGTGTGACTTCCAAGAGTTATTTTCATTCTGAATTTGTTCAGGAAATAGATTCCAATGATGGTGAGAAGTTGGTTTGATCATCCCTCTTTTTGTTGTGGCAAAAATGGGATGCCATTTTGTTTCGTTGGTATTACATGGCGAAGCCATGAAACACCAACGAGGGGCTTCTGTGGACATCCCATTTTTACCATTTATTTCTACCATATGTCCATGCAAATGATCGACTAGAATAGCTGATCATTGGGTGAGGAATTGGCCTTGTAAAGACCAAATTGACCAAATTGCCCTTTGCTAAGGAAAAGAACAATTCATTATTTCATGTGTACATTTGGATTGGAATCAACCCATTT
>JAESVK010059845.1:0-13742 GCA_017140935.1 Hamamelis virginiana | reverse complement strand
CCTATGCACTCTGTTTAGTTGTTGACGTTGATTTTAAAGGTGGAAGCAAAATGCAAGGCATTTGCCCCTTGCAAGGCGAGGCATAAGCCTTAAGGTGCACAAGTCTTTTGAATTTTATTTTTAGATTTAATTTTTTTTTTTAAAATTATTAAAATAACATAAGGAAAGAGAGGACATAACAATAAATGAATATATATATATATATATAATTTTTTTAAAGAAAATAAGCATAATTAAATAAAGAAACATGATTCTATGACATGAAGATGGTCCTAATTCTGAAACGCATCTAATATCTGAAATTTTCAACATATAAATCATTCACGTGGGGCATCAATTGCTGAGTTTTGATGTTCTGCTTTTAATCCATGTATGCAAGACATGATGCACTTTTGGAGCTTTGGAATTCATGAACCATGCCTGACTTCATATTTCAATAAATTGTGCATGCAGTTCGTGTTCTGATGTTTGTGTATTTTAGATATTAGTTATTTGGCATGGGAAGTTAAACTATATGAATGGATGATTTCGTGAACTTATTAACCTTTGGGGCCTGTTTTAGACTTTTTTATAAAGCATCATACTATGAAAAATAGATGACAATATATTTTATTAAGTTTCAGTAATATTTCTGTTCATATGCCCAGTGGTGGCAATCTCTGCACTCTTGGAAGGGAAAACATAGAGCCCAAGATTGCTACCTCACTTGGATAACCATGCCTCATTCTTTGAGCTTTTCACTGCTGTTCCAGTCATTGTGACAGCTTTCACATTTCATTTCAATGGTAAGTAACAGTTTGGGGATTTTAATGTAGCTGCCTTCATATATTTCATCTATGGTTGCTTATTCTAGAAGTTTATATAATCATCTTCCTCAGAATTGTTAAAAATTACCATTGACGAATGCTTGCAGTTCATACAATTGGATTTGAGCTTGGCAAACCTTCTGATATGATCTCTGCAGTAAGAATTTTGCTGGTTCTCTGCGCTACAATCTACTTTTCTATTGGCATCTTTGGATACCTTTTGTTTGGGGATTTAATCATGGCCGATATACTCGTTAATTTTGATCAAAATTCTGATACACCAATTTGTTTGATGCTCAATGACACCCTTCGATTAGGCTTTGTACTCCACCTTATGTTGGTGTTTTCTATCTTGAACTTCTTTTCGAGGGCCAATATAGATGAACTCCTTTTTCCCTAAGAGGCCTTTGTTGGCAGCAGATAATACCATATTTTTTTCTCTCACCTTTATTCTGCTAGCCTTCACTTACCTAGCAGCAACAACCGTCCCAAATATATGGTCTTTCTTGTATTTTATTACAGGTAAGCACTCTTGTATTTTATTAAATATTCTGTGGAAGGACTTATTTTTTCAATCATTTAACTTTTCAATTATAATACATCTCCCTCCGTAGAATATGGGTTCTTTAATTGTTTTAATAAATATCTACATCCCAGGTTTCTCCCCAGGGATTGGCACCTATTTGGTGTGGGCCTCTTCAGTGCATTTAGCATCCAATCACATGTAACCAAAGATGATCATGTCAAATGAAGCCAAGCACTTCTTTTCATTGCTTTTACTCCATACACTTCCAATTTCAAAACCTTTGGACTTTTATGTTGTGTTTAAATGCTTGAGAATTCCGAGTTTAATCCTCTCTTTAAGTTCTTTAATTTTAACTTCCATCTTGTCTTTTGGTAGGGGCTCCTACAACAATTGAGTACCATAAACTCATCCTTGATGTTGAGGTAGGTAGAGTTTACATCTACATATGTGTATTCTTATTTACAAAAGCTTATATCTGGGTTTGAAGAAGTTGGATAATTCTAACCTTGCCTTATTTTGTTGCCTTTGTATCACAGGACTTCAAAAATGGCAATGTTGACACTGCCTTTATTTCGAAGCACGAGCACGAGCATGAGTTGGCAGCGGTAAGAAAGCTAAAATAGCCCTGAATGTGATTATTATACTTGTGACTTGAAAATTATATATTTCAGAGTTAGGGCTGTTTGGAAACTGAAAATTTAGGGCAGTTGAAGATGAAATTGGCTGAAATTTCACATTTAGCTTTGGATCATTTTCTAGTTCATTTTGGCACAAAATGCCTATAAATGGGGTTGAAGTCCTCTTGGGTTCTCTCTGTTTAAGGTCCAGTGGGTTGGACTCGTGTACTCTTGAACCTTAATGATATTCAACTTAGTCTTAAAGATATACCTAAATTGCATATTTGAAATGTCTGACATATAGATTTGCATATAAAATAAATCTAACAAGGACTTTAAACTTCACCTAAAGTTTTATATTCACAGACCTAGAGGAGGTCCATAAGTTTATTGATTCAGCCCGTAATTCTTTGAATATATATATTTTGTGCTTGAATCTATTATTTTAGGCTTAGGGATATTGTATTTTGTCAATGTTTGTATGTCAAACAGAGTATGTATTAACTTTTTTGCACTCATTTGTTTTATTATTCAATTATCTTTTTGTGCCTAGGTAGCCTATAGGTTTGGTTTTAATGTTATATAAATATAGCACAACTAAAAATTGCATCTCTATGATTTTTTTTTGTTTTTGGATGTAGGCTCCTAGCTAGCTAGCTAGCTAGCGCAATTGAAGACAATCGAAGACAACATACATGGAGCAATTTTGGATGTAATTGGACCGTGGAACGATATTTCTCTTTCAAGGCAAATGATTAGATTTCACTTTTAAAGCAAAGGACATGACAATTTTTTGATATTTTTGTTAATTATAGTTGATTAGACATCGAACTTTGTAATTTCAATTCTTTTTGGATATTAAAGATTTTATAAATAGGATATTATTGAGTTTCGTAATTTCTATTATAATCGTTTTGAGATTTAACTTTTAAATATTTGATATTGAGAAATAGATATTGCGAAACAGGAGAACGGAAAAAATAAAAGTAAATTGTAATGATTTTTATAAAAAGGTTGATGCATCTTATTGCTATGAAAAAAGTTGTTGCAATAGCACATTTATAGGTATTACTCCAACTTAATTACAACGATAATTATCGTTGTAATAGATTTTTTCCAATTTTAATGCAACGATAGTTGTCGTTGTAATATAATTTTTCTCATTTTAATGCAACGAAAGTTGTCGTTGCAATATATTTTATCATATTTTAATGCAATGATATTTCTTGTTGCAAGATTTTTTTTCACTTTAATGCCACGACAATTGCCGTTGCAAAAACTTTATATCCATTTTAGTACAACGATTTTGCCTATTGCAATAATTTATCACAACAACCAACTCGTTGCAATAACGTATGAAAATTTAAATAAAAAAATTAATGCCACGAAACTATTGTTGCAATATAACACTAATTGCAATGACTTTTACATTTATTGCAACGAAATATTCATTGTATTATCAAGAAGTTATTGCAACGACTTTTGTTGTTGGATTAACTTATTGCCACGGAGTTTTTCGCAACCACTTGCAACGACTACTGCGTCATTGCAATAAATATCTATTGCAACGATTTTGGGTTTATTGCATCAATATTTTTCGTTGCAACAAGGGTATTTTGGTGTAGTGCATATATCTATTAACATATCTGAGAAACCGACCGTTGAATCATTGTGATTTTGAGCATGCCTGACATACATATGCATAGTATCTAATCCAACGGTCATTTTTTCAAAATATGCATCTCAAATCATTTCCTTCTTTTAGTTTTCTCATTTGTGACACTTTTTTTTTCTTTTTTTTAATAAAAAAATAACAAACTACACACCTCCAAGTTAATAAAGGGGGTGAAGCTACTTGAGGGGATCCGGATGACGACAACAAACAAACAAACAAATTAACAATCAGAGTTAACAGAAAAGGAAAAAAGAGTCATATAACAATCTCAAGATTATTTTTCTTTCTTTCTTTCATTCATTCATTCATTCATTCGAACAAAGTAAGAAGTGCAAAAGCTTATCAAGTAAATGCTGCAACATTTGCATCTGCTTCCGCTTCTGGTGGGTCTCTTTCTTTCCCACTCCTATTCCCCGTTATCATCTTGGCTACGTACTTTGTTTTCTTCTGTTTCTCATTGCTGGAGCTGGAGCTGGAGCTTATTTCTTCTGTCTTAATTCAATCCCTTAATCCGTTTTTTCTTGAAACGGCTTTTTATTCACGAACAAATCAATAGAATAGCAAAGCAATAGAAAATCACAAGACTTTCCATCTTAAAGGTAGAAAGAGAGCTATTCTACGGGACAAGATCCAAGTAGAAGAAAATAATGATAATGATCGATAACAAAAGAAAGGACGGCAAGGAAAGGATAAGAAACAAGTAGATGGATCAAAGGAATTAAGGTTATATAGGATATGGTTGGAACTCAGACCGATGTTAGGCATTTTCTCTAGCTTGTGCACAAATTAATACATACATATGGGTACATTTTTAGGAGGAAGAACCCAACCTACCACCACCAGCACTACAGAGAAGACTATTGAACCATGGCCACGGAGGAAGGTGCCCCTTTTTCACCCCTATTTAAGGAGCCTGCGTTCTGTCTTTGGAACTCTATCTTATAACCACCCAACTTCTGATCATCGTCTGATTCTCCATCCTCATCTTCGTCTTCCTCTTGCTCTAGATTATCGCTGTCGGCTTCCTCCATCTTATCATAGTCATCCATCATCTGCTGTCCCTGTCCCATAATCTCCTTCACAATGCCTTCTGGCTTCAATACAAAAACAAGAATCAGTCTTTCCATCGAAATATAAATTAATTGTAAGGGAATAGAGAAAAAAGTTTACCTTGTTGGTCTCACCTCCGCCACTACTGCTTCCTTCTCCAAACAGGTTCGCAGCCAAACCCCCATTGCTTGCCTGCACATCCATTCTATCTCCATTTTTGTTTTCCGATTGGTCAGTAGCTTGTACCGTTTGTGGTGCCAGCATGATCACTGGAACCTCCATCCTATCTTGCACCTTTGTAGTTGGGATGGGATCCAATGTCAAGCTGATCTCCTGCTGCTGTTGCTGTTTCTGTTGCTGTTGTTCAGGCCTATTTTGGTTACCAAAACTGCTGCTGCTGCTGCTGCCACTGCCAAGTATCTTTTTCCGATAAAGTGCATCGAGTTGGTGAAAATAAGGGCAGGTTTTGGCATCTTCGGGGCGTTTCTTGTTGCTTTCCTTCACCTTCTTGAAGTATTTGTTGATGTTCTCCCATTTTTCCTTGCATCTCTTGGCATTTCTTCTGTAGCCCATCCGCTGCATCCCCGCAGAGATTTCTTCCCAAAGAGGGCCCTTTGGCCCTGCCTCTTGGTACCTTGCCTCAAGTCCGCTTCTCAATTTTATGAGTGCAAGAACTTCTGCTTTTGGCCACCTCGAGGAGGTCGGGTCGAAGCTTCCTCCACCATCCATCTCCTGTGGTGCTACCTGTTGTTCCGGAACAGCCACTACTACTTCAGTAGAAACAGGCTGTTGATGCTTCATGACTTCAGCACTTTGTGTTTGGCGATGATGATGATGGTGGTGTTGTTGTTGTTGCTGCTGCTGAAAATGGAGCTGTTGCTGTTGTTGTGGTGGTGGTGGTCGTGGTGATGGAGGTGGTGGTTGTGGGACAGCAGCTGGTGGCGGCGGTGGTGCTGCAGGTATTGTTACAGACGGTGGTAACTGGATGGTTTGGCCAGTAATTTTCTGAAGAAAAGCGATAATGGCAGCATCCCTGGATGCGGAGATGGCCCTCTCCTGAGCCATGAGTTCGTGCTCGCGGGCCAGCCTTGCCATCTCCTGCCTCTTCCAAGCCTCTTCTCTGATCATTCTGTCTTGCTCTCGCTTCTCTATAGTCTCAAGGAACCTTTGCTGCATGGTCTCTTGCTTTTGCATTACCTGTTTCATAAGACCCTCGAAGAATTCCATCATCCTACGACTACTATTACGGGCCCCTCTTGATGACTCTCTCTTACGTTTCCGGCCGCGGCTGCTATCCGTGTTGGACGGCTCTCCAAATTCTAAGTCATCTTCATCCCCTTCCACCTCCTCGTCTCCATCGGAGCCGGAAGAAGTAGAGGACGAGCTATCGGACGAGAAACTGATTCCTAATGGAGTGGTGGCTACGGCTGTAGCAGATCCAGTTGCGGCAGGAAAAATGGGGGATGCACCCATATTTGAAGGGGTTGCAGAAATAAGATGGGGGGCCGGCATAGGGTTGCTGATCCCGATTCCAATGGGGACAGGAGCAACGTCGACGATGTTGGTTGTGTTTGTTGTATTTGCAGTTGTGGAGGTCGGGGCCATCGCTGTTGCTGTGACAGCTGAAAAGTTGCTGATGCTGGCGGTGGCGGTGGCGGTGGTCTTGTAGAGAGCCTCCAGCTGGCTGAAAAACCTATAGCTTTTGCCATCTTGACGCCCGGCTCGGCCTTCCTTTGTTCGCTTGTAGTATTTGTGGACGTTCTCGAATTTTTCCTTGCATTTTTTTGCACTCCGACTGTATCCCAGCTCTGCTAGCTTCCTGCGATGGCCCCAAAAAGCTGCAACATTAATGTAATCACTCCATCACAACATAATACCACCAGTACTTTTTAATCATATATCCGACCTCGTCATAATTATTTAATTGTTTAACACAGATTGAATTCCAGATCAAGCCTATTACCCTTTTCATTCTCACACTTCCACCCACTCGTTTCTTTTCCTTCCCATCACAATATCTTATCTAAACCAAAAATATGTTTATATATAATGTAAAAGAGATACAAAAGAGACAATAGATCTATAGAGGGAGCTAGAGAGAGAGAGAATAAAGGGAAAAGAAACTAAACACGTTCTCTTCGAAATTGTTAGAGAAAGAAGAAGACGATCGATGACGAATAAATTAAAAATAATAATCACCGGTGGTAAAGAAGGTACATAGGGATTGGGTAGAATGCACGCAGTGGATCTGGGCCATTCTTAATTCCGCAAAATGGAAAAAGAAGTAATAATAATAATAATAAAAAGAAAAAAAGATGCTTAACTCGTGAGTGGTGAGTGTTGATAGCAAGAAAGAGAGAGAAGCCATGTGCGTTTGTGTGCAGAGAGAGAAAGAGATCGGGAAGTCTAAAAGAATGGTATAACCTATAACCACTCCACTAATGATATTACACACTGTGGCTTGGGTGCTGGAAAACTAATCAAAGTGAAAGTGTGTTCTAAAAAAAATCCGTAGTACGAGCCCACGAGGGTCCAGATCGTCATGGAATGTGAGAGATTAATATATTGCCCTTCCCTCCATTTCTTTTCTCTCATTTATATATGTAATAATTATAATAACGATGATTGGTGATCGGAACTGAAACCCAAGACACCGAACTTGTACTGAAATTTTGCTTGTCTCGGATTCCCTTTTTAATCTTTTTCTCTCTAATTCCGTTTTTAAGCTTTTTCTCTCTAATTGTGCGCCACCCACTTAGATCTGTGCCGCACTTTTAATAATATCAGAATATATATATATATATATATATATATATATATCAAAAAATAAAAGTAGCCAAAATTAAATTACAATGCGCAATTTCCCTCACCTAAACGAAAAACAAGGGAGACAGAATCTCATATAGGACCAAGATCGAGATAGAGGGATAGTGAGATGGTGAGAGATGAGATGAGAAGCATAAAACTAAATGAATGAAGAGCCAAATGGCACATTGCAGCTGCAACTGGTTACTGTTAGGTACAGGAGGCCATCCTCGTGCTTTTGCAAGTTTTGGCAATTTCTCGGGAGGAAATGGAATACAATTATACAAATGATAGGAGGAGAGGGCTGTGAAGGTTGTATTTGGGGAAATAACAAAAGGCATGACCATAGATATAAATAAATAAATATATAAATTTTGGGGTTACCTGGATACCTCTTCCCAGAGAGGGCCCTTGAGGGTAGCATCACGGAACGCCACATCCATCTCGGACCTGATCTTTAGCAGGGCTAAAGTCTCTTGACGCGGCCACCTGTTCCCGCCGGAAATCCCACCGCGATCAATTTCATCACCGGCGGCAAGACCATCCTCATCGGGCAACCCACAGGGAACCGGCAAAAGTTCATCGAAATTCCCAGCAGAGGAATGAGCAGGGGGTCGGCTGCTGATGGGTGAGGCTGCTTCTGCTTCTGATACTGCCTGCTGCTGCTGGTTCTGCTCCGTGCCTCCAAGCATTTGGCTTGGCGCAGGCGTAGCAGTTGCAGCAGAGAATGGAGTCATCTCCGGTGGCACTCCATATTGGGACCCTTTTTGCTGCATCTTTCACAACCAAACCCCTTCTTTCGACCTTTGATCCCCTATACAGTAGATAGCTGCTGCTGCTGCTTCTTTTTTTTTTTTACTAACAACACTAGTAGCAGCAGCAGTACTGGTGCAAATTATAACAAGACGCCAAGATCTTCTAGTATTTCTGTTAAATTCTCTTCCCTTTCTTCCTCCCTCATTCACTTGCGATGAGGGGGAGAGAGAGAAAGAGAGGATTTGGTGGTGGGGGATGAGGAGTGATGGAATTGGAGGGAGAGATGAGAGAGTAAGGGAAATTGGTGAAAGATGGGATGTTAAGGGTGAAAAAAGACGGGATAGACAACTGGAAAGATAGGAAGCCAGAAAGAGAATTCTTACGAGTTAGTGCTGGCTTAAATTTTTATTCTTCGTTTTTTTTTAAAAAATCAAGGAAAAGAGAGCAGTAAAGAAGAACGAGAAGATGAGAAGAAGAGCATAATCATCATCAGCTGCACTGCAAAAATGACAGAGAGAGAAATGGAGATGACGATTATGAGGATGATGATGATTAAGAGAGAGAGAGAGAGAGAGAGAGAGAGAGAGGGAGAAGTGATAAAACAAACGAGATGTTGTGTTGTCAGCGGTTCACTTTGCAGCTAATAATTGTTAAACCCATTGCCAAAAAAAAAAAAAAAAAGAAAGAAAGAAAAAGATAAATATATATTTAAAACCAAATAAAAATAGAGAGAGATCGATTGACAAACAATCACATAAGTACAATCCCCACGCCCATCTCGCCCAAAAAAAAAAATATAATAAAAAATAAATAATCCAGTGCCACCTATTTATTGTTACTGAGTCCAATAATATCTATCTCTCGCATATTCCACTACGGAGTAATATTTTTGTCTTAGATAATTAAATTACTATCTTACCCTTATGTTTCTTTCCAATGAGATATCACTCCACTGCCACTGACGTGGCCATATACAGTTGGAGCTCAATGAAAGTCTACGAAAACAGAGTGCAGCGGATTGTGCGCCCACCATTTTTTCTAAAATTGGACACCGAAGCAGTGGAATCAGAATATCTACGCTCCAACCTAACCCGAGTTAGATAAAGTCTAACTCAACCACAGTGCGATCTACTTTGGTAACGCACACTACGCTAGTCATAACTCATAACTCATAGTTGAGATGAGAGGAATTTTAATCCCATACACACCTTGGATGCACGCGGGATGACGCTCCAATAAACCGGAGGGTCAGTGGTGGTGTCAGATGAGTTCAGTTACCCCCGATGTTGCCGGTCCCATCTGACAACCTTAATAACTACTTCCATGTGATTGAACCTCATCCAAGCCAGGTGAGATTAGCATCCCTCCACAAGTACCGCTTCTTCTTAATTCATCACTCATAATTGCTTTTCATTTTTTTCAAGGGAAGCATTATTTCCATGTATGTTTTTGTTGTCTTCACAATCTCTGTGACTTTAGGAGTAAGATGTCCAATTACCTCTTTTCAACGGTTTTGGATGTAGGTAACTTGATCATCAAACTTATATCTATTCTCATTTTTTAATAACTTTTTTAATTTTAATATATATATATATATATATATATATATATATATATACACAGAAATGATCCATTGGTGTCCAGACCTTATTTGAATAAATACGGTCCACTCCTCATTGGGATAGTTGGGACAAGTATTTTGAAAAATGGACCGTTGGATTAAATACTCATGTTACGTATGTCATGTTTGCCAAAAATCACATTGATCAAACGGTTAGTTCATGAGAAAACTATCTGTGAAAAAAACTGACACTTAAAGAACAATAAAATGTCAGTTTTTTTCACAGTCAGTTTTCTCAAAATCCAACCGTTGGATCACTGTGATTTTTGACAAACATGACATACGTAACAGAGATATCTAATCCAACGGTCGATTACTATCCCAATAAGAAGTGGACCGTATTTATCCAGATGGGATCTGGACCCAATGGATCCGTATTTATCCAGATGGGATCTGGACCCAATGGATCATATATATATATATATATATATATATAAAAGTGTTTTGATAATAAGTAGGCCAAGTTTGAAGTAGGAGCAAGATTTTAGCTTTCGACAAAAAAAGCAATCTAAAGAGTTTGACATAAGAGCATCTTTTTAATGGTAAAATTCATTTTTTGACATCCAACTCAATTTTTTGCTTTCTATAATAAAAATAAATAATACGAGTTTTCTTTGTTATATGTGCTCAAAACAGAGTTTTTCATTTCAAAATATCCTTTGCAAAATTAAAGGTCATTTATAAGAATGACTTTTTAAACAAGTGAGACAACATCCAACGGTAAATATTGTTAGAGTTTTAAACAATTTGTATTTTGAAAATTGATCGTTGGATCAATGTAATTTTTGGCAGACATGACATTCATAAGAAGATTGTGAAATCCAACGATTGATTTTTCAAATTACGTATCCTATGACTCTTGGTAGGGGTGGGCTAACAATAAGATAGGTAAGGACGTTATTACCTTATCATATTTGTAATTGTAGGAACTAATGAATTGAATAAAAATTACTTCAATTATTTATAATAGATAGATACTACCACAAATATTATTTTAAGCTATTGTGAAAAGTGAAGAACAATGGGGTTGAGGCGTGGATTAAGATTATTTAATATTCAAGCATATGGAAGTGCATTGCTACCCATTTGTTAATATTAAGGGAATTAGGCGTAAGAGTGGATGCCTACCATTTGGGAAAAAAAATGAGGATGAATATTAGTCACCTATTTTGCATAATTACTTTTATATATTAAAAAAAATCATTTACAAAAGGAGAAAAAAATGCATAATATGAAAATTTTACTTGAAATCCATTATTATACATCCCAATAATTTGCTCTAAAAATGTGTTGTAAAAATGTGTTCCTAATGAATCCAAATCCTCTATTTATTTTCAAAAAAAGAGTTCGATGAAAAAAGAAAAGAAAAAAAAGAGAGATAGATCATTGGTCACCGGCCTCATTAAGATACTTGGACGTTTAGCATTTTCCTTATAATATTGGTCACTAAAGATTTAAACATGAGAAGTGGTACCTCCTTTTTTTTTTTTGAAACACATAGGGTATCCTAAGCATATTTTTGATGAAGTTTGGATCAAGACTGATCCCTAGGAATGTGCAAGAACACCCACAAACTCTATCAATCTTATATTTAAAGTACTATGATTTGATCCCATGATTTCCTTTTATGAGATGTGGTCATTGACCCCTTGAATTATTCTGAAAAATTAATTTGGAGAGATGATAAATTAACCTAAAAATAATAAAAAAATAATATATATATATAATAACATAACTTAATTTTATTATCAAGTGCATATGATCCATCTTTGCATCTGGCCGGTGACCTTTATATGGCCAATTGCAACAAAAAAAATAAATAAATTGAAAAACTGATCAGTTTAGATACCCCTCTTATGCATGTACATATGTCATATATACTTGCCAAAAATTACAGTGATCCAAACAATTAGTTCGGCTTTAAAAAAATGTTGATATTTTGAAGAATAAAAAAGTAAAGGTTTTTCACTGTGATATTTTTTAGAAACCAACTATTGAATCAATGTAATTTTTGGCAGGCATGCATGACATATATAAGATGAGTATCTAATCCAACTATTAATTTTTTAAAATTTATTTTATAATGATCCTATAAAAATACCTAATACAAAACTGAAGAAAGCACACATGAGGATAATATATAGATATATAGGTCGGGAGTCTGTTATAAGATGCACTTTATGCAAAGTTGCATAAGCTAACCTATATAGGATCAATTGCGGAATAAAGTTTAAAAAATTGCCTGTTGAATTAGATGAACTACTTATGAATTTCATGTTCGTCAAAAATTATAGTGATTCAACGGTCAGTTTCTAAAAAAACTAAATGGGGAAAACTGGAGACATTTTGAAGAACAAAAAAGTTACAAATTTTCACTGCGGCATTTTTTAGAAACTGATCGTTAGATCACTGTGATTTTTGGTGAACATGTAATTCATAAATAGTTCATCTAATCTAATGATATTTTTTTCAAACTTTATTCAGCAATTGATTTTATAGAGCTCACCTTACGCAACTTTGCATAAAGTGCACCTAATAATTAACTCCCTATATAGATATATTGCTTAATATTTACATGGCATAGGAAATGGTTTTCTGTGCAACAATGAAGGGAAAATACTAATTCATCAATCTCTAACTACCCATCTCTCGTGGACTAATTAATTGTGTTTATAATATTAAGAAAATAAAAATAATATTTTTATTGATCACAACTACATATCAAATATTAAGATGGATGACAAAAGATGGAGGGTATAGTAAAATGAATTTGGGATGGGGGATGGAGGAAGGAAAGAAGTGGAGGGGAAGGCAGGGGACAAGAACACATTGGTACAGCTGTAGTGTGGGGGGCCATGTATGAGGTGGAAGAACGTGCGTGGCTTTTCTCCTAGATTTGTAAAACACAGCCCTCGGCCAACTGCCACCCATCTTCGGCCCATACCCAACTGGGTGCACATGCATGCCCCCCATCCGCTTCTCATTATTCACCACTCCTACCGCCTCGCATGATGTGAACATGATATTATTATAAGATATGATAGAAGGTTTTTATTTAACTTCCATTTCCGGCAAACGTTGGCCGTGGTTTTCCATTAATAATGGGACCTCTAGCCTCTGCTACCTTAATGCCCCTATCATGTTTTTACATTTTAAACGTCTGCGGCCGGCTTTATTTTATAAGACATTTGAGGTTTAATTCTTTAGCCAGTTTTAATAATTTAACTACACCCGTGAGTATAGCTTATATCAATTCATTTGAATAATTTTTAAAATAGATACAATTTAATTTTAGTTTTTTAAGTGTGTGAGGTGTAGTTCGCTTGACATTTATTTTCACTTTAAATTTTGAAAATAAATAATTGCAGGAAACTGACCGTCAGATCATTGTGATTTTTGGCATGCATGACATACATTGGAAGAATATCTAATCCAACGGTCGGTTTTCCAAAATTCTTATATTACATTGACTAAAAAGCCAAGTTCTCACATAAGGAAGTCACCATAAGAAAATTATATATATATAGTAATCATCTAGTCAACTGATGCTGACTTAAATCTAAGTTAGCTAAGCATTTATGAGCATTGAATCATCTCATCACTCAAAAAAATCTCCATTCGTGAGATGATTCAATGGCCATAAGTCTTAACTGACTTAGATCTAAGTCAGCATTAGTCGACTAGATCATTTCAATATATATATATATATATATATATATATATATATACAGAAATGATTTAGTCAACATATGCTTACTTAAGTTTATGTAAGCATGAAACTAGTAGATAATTGTGGGACACATGTTTTGAAAAACTGACAGTTTGATTAAATACGTATTTCATGCATGCCAAAAACCACAATAATCCAATAGTCAGTTTCTCATAA
>JAESVK010059825.1:0-10381 GCA_017140935.1 Hamamelis virginiana | reverse complement strand
TGTTATATGACTTGTGTTCGAGGGAGCATGCGAAGGTAAGCTTTTTCCCTTGTGTTAAATTGAATAGTTTTAAGTTTAGAGTGTTATATGACTTGTGTTCGAGGGATTATGCGTAGGTAAGCTTTTTCCCTTGTGTTAAATTGAATAGTTTTAAGCATGGTATTAGGTTGTTTTGAGTAGTTTTGCATATAGGGTTTTAGTCCATTGTTTTAACATGCATGTTAGTATTTTTGTTTGATATTTTGGTGAATTAATAATGGTCTTGAAGCCACTTAAACCGGATATTTAAATATGTCCAAATTTGAATATTTATTTAATGTGACTTAATTACCATTCTTAAGTCATTTTATGTATAGTTTTACGTATGGTAGTCTTAGCATATCATATTAGGTTGCATGATAAATCATTTACACCTTTTTATTTATTATTTTCATGAGTTTTAATTTTCTATTAAAGACACATTCAATTATGTCCTTAAATTGAAAGTATCTTTAAAGTAAGTTAAAAATTATTTTTAGGACCAAATTTAACTTAGAAATATATTTAGGTTCACATAGTTTGATTAGATTGCATTTAGGGTCATTCTCATGCATCGTTAGAATTGATTTTGTTGTATTTTTATTTATTTCATTTTATTTAAATTCCAGCAACATGCATGTTAGTATTTTAGGGGTTTAGATTAACTTAGGATGTAGTTAGGGACTCTTAGGTTAGGGGAGCCACTTGGCTCCACTTAGGATTCCCCTTTGTTGTAAGAACTACATCAAATTAGGGATTCTGGCTCGTTTAAGAGTCTATTTTCGAGAGAGTTTCCCAATGAAATTGGAATTTAAGAATTTGTTTCGAGATGAAACTCCCATTTTGAAAGATGAAGTATTTTAAATGAAAACAAACTTTCGAAGATAGAGTCCTAGATAAGGCAGAATGCCTCTGATAGTGTAGTTTATTACAATAAGAGAATCCTAGGCAATTGAACTACGTGGACTTTGATTCTTATCAGGAAACTGGTAAGGTACGTAGGCAGTCAATAGGGCGCAAGTCCAATCTTAGGATGACTCTGTGTTTCCTAAGGTCTTTAGCATTTTTTTGTATCTTTTTATTATTATTATTTATTACTTAGTATTATCTACACTACTTTCTTGGTTGATTAGATATGATAGGGTTGTTTTTATGAGATTTTGATAAAGCCCAAAATTAATTAGGAGACCTTTAATTAGGGTGAGATAGGTGCCTACAAGAGATGTCTTGGAACCTTCCTATCTCATAACCTAGTCCCCGAATCCAACTTTGATTCGAAGACCATGCTTTTCCAAAATATGGGGTCATTGTTTTATTAAAAATAAAACTCTTTTTTTATGGTTTCCTTATTCCTTAAAAATAAGGTGGCGACTCCCAGTTTTTGTCAAACTTTTATCCTTTTTCAAAACCCAATCTTGAGTGGATAATAGAGAAGGATAAATCGAGACGGATAAAATCATCCACAATCCACGATGATTTAAGTGAAAACGCCTCCCGATCCGGGGTTGGCTGGTTCACAGATTGGCGACTCCACTGGGGATGTCGAGGGCTAAAATCCAATTAATTATTTTTGGGTTTTCAATTTCTTAATTAATAAAAATCAACCACTGGCATTTGCTTGACTGTTTAACTTTGATTTCTGCATTGTTTGTGCATTGACTCTGCATGATTAGGACCGTTGTATGCTAAGCCAACGATGAGCCTAGCCTTGGGCCCAGTCTCTTTGAATCTTGGGTTCCATGTATGCGAAAGCCATCACTTTTCTCGCCACGTATCCTCGGGTATATCAAACGGACCAATCACGTATTGTTGGACCCACGCGGCATTCCTGATGTCACATGTGGTTAGGTATATCAATTGGACCGAACGAGTAAGGGACACTCAGCCTACCCTTTGCATTAGTCCATGTAGACTATCTCTTTAGGACACATACCCTACATCACCTTTTCACACACTATTGTAATGTTATGCCGCCAGATTTACCTCCCGATTTTGTTGAGCCTTGATTGTGAAGTGTGTAGAATCACTAGGACCTGGATTTGTAGGACTAGGCCTTTATGAAATGCCCTAAATTTTGAGGAAAATGTCCTCAAAGAGTCAAGGTACCTAATGAAGGCTAGTACCTTATAGGTTCATGAGCTTCGGCCCGTGGTAGTGTTATGCTGTCCAAATCATTTTGTCCATTAGTGAGCCTTAGAAGATGAGATTGATGTGTGGGCCTTCAGCCTAAAATTTTAGACCATTTGTCTATCTGTGGATTTTGTAGCGAGAGAAAGTGAGAATTGCATAGGCTTTAAGCACATGTTCTATAGGTCTGTTCATTCTAAGTGTCTTTACTAGGGGCTTTTTCTCCTAAGATTTCCTAGTCTACCTCACGTACTTTTGGTGTGAACCTTAATCATTTTCAAAGGAATGTCCTAGAAAGTAGGGGCTTTGTGAGTTTTTTTTTTTCAAAAAGCAATCATGGGACTTCAAATTGATTTCAAAATCTTCACTTCCTTTTTATAGCATTCTGGCTTGGATGGTGACTTTAGTGGGCCTGTGTTAAGCGTTGATTCATCTGTTGATTCCAATATGGCTAACAACGAAGAGATTCCCCCTACCGCTACTGTTGTGGCCATCGAGTCTGTCATGAAAATATTTGAAGCCATAACTACAAGGGCTGAAGCTTTCCTAAAAGCAACCCAAGATCTATCTGAAAAGAATGGGGCTGAAATAGGGGAATCATCCCTTAAGCTTAAGCCCATCTTTGAATCCGTTAAGCCCATGGACTTGGATAAGAACCCTCAACCCAAAAATCCTTCATACCTTGCTAAAGAGCCTATTCTCCGGAATAGTAGAATTGAAGCTCTAGAAAAAGCCCTTAAAGGATTCAGAAGGTCTGATGACTTGATGGACATGACCTCACTTTCCTTGTTCCCAAAAGCCCGTTTACACAGCCACTTTAGGATGCCAGAATTGGAAAAGTTTGATGGGATGGGTTATCTTAAGATCCATTTGAAGATGTATGTGAGAGCCATGCATCCCTGTGGGGCCGATGATGAGCTACTAGCCCAAATGTTTCATGAGTCGCTTGCCGGATCTGCTTTGAAATGGTTCTTACATTTAGATGAGTCTAAGATAAAGATGTGAGAGGACGTTTGCATTGAGTTTATTAGCCACTACCAGTACAATACAGAAATTGATGTCACTCGTCGTGATTTGGAAACAACTAAGCAAGAACCCTATGAGACCTTCTCAGCTTTTATCATGAGGTGGAGGGCTAAGGCCTCTCAGATGATCAACCGACCAGCGGATGAAGAACAAATCCAGATGGTACTCAATAGCTTATTACCCATCTACTACAAGTATCTGTTCTAAAAGTACTTCCTCAATTTTAAAGCTCTTATTGGGGCTAGGACCCAAGTTGAAGACGCCCTTGTTAAAGGAGCTATCATGTCGAACAAACTTGTAAAAGACAGCGAACCATTTTCGATGAAGGGTCAAGTGATGAAGTCAATACCATTATCCCACCTACATCGCCTTCACATCCACCTCATCAGTTTGCCGAACTTTGCAAGCCCTTAGATCATGTCCTCAATATATTGAAAGATCAAAACCTTTTGCAACCCCTCGAGCCAAGGCCTCTCCCTAAGTCCATACCCAAATCCTTCAATGGAGATGAGTACTGCAATTTTCATCAATACTCGGGCATTCGACCAACCAATGCTACCGCCTTTGCCATGAAATCCAAGATCTGATTGACCGCAAAGTTGTCTCACCATCCAATTTCTCCAATCAGTTAGCTTGAGACCACCACCGCACCCCTTTCCAATGGATCCCTTGACAGAGAACCTTAGTGAAAGTCCATGAAAGATGAAGAGTTGTTTCTGCCGAGTAGTAGCTTATAAGATTTTGTTTGTGCTTTCTTTGAGTAGTGTAGGATTTTAGTTTTCATTTTCAATAATAAGTGTTTCCTTAGCCCGCTTGTGGGACTAGGGTGATTCGTTGTTTAGGATTTTTTTGTTTTGTCATTTCCCTTCGAGTTCAAAAATAAAAAAAATAAAAAAAAGATTCTCTTCTACATCTTCTTTGCATTGTCTTCCTCTGTGGATGTTTATGGCATGGATGTAAATCTTAAGAAAAATGTCTCTTTGGAGCTCTTTGAGCAAAGGAATATGGGACAATCAACCTACATGAATTAATTGGAATCAATTGATTTAGGGACAAATGACTTGTCTAAGATAATTAAGATTGGGCCAATAATTTTCTCACAAGAAAAAAGAAATCAATCGGGCATCATGTTTAAAGCAAACTTGAGAAACTTTTAAGTTTAAAGACAATATATCCTGCGATGGCCTTGTTGTGGTGTGACTACCTTTCATTAATTTTGAAGATAAATCAAGAAAAAGTCAAGAAAGATGAAGTTGAAGAGATGAAATATGATATATTAGTAACTAGGGGCTGATTCTTCCAAAATTGAATCAACCCATATTATACTTATACTCGGAAAAGATCGCGAGGATTTGGAAGAGGTTTTAGTAGAAAAGATTAGATCATGCGATGAATATTCAATGTTGGGGCTCCTTCCAAAGAATGGGGCTTCCAAATAAAAAAAAAGGTAGAAATGATTGGCATTTGAAACCACTCAAGAAAAAGAAAATATGGTACACCGGGGCTTAGAAAAAGAAGAAGATTTTAGTCCTTAGAAGAGAATTCGAACCAAGATGTGAGGTCTGTGCATCATTAATCAAGTGCCATCGAGTGGAGCTGTTTGTCTTTAAATTTAAAAGAGTATTAAGTTTGCTCATCTCACCAATTTAGACAAAGAAAAAGGAAAGAAGAAAAAAATGAAAAGCTCGCTAGGTAGAAAACCTGTAAGGGCTGCCTAGGCAAAAGTTAGGGCATTCAAAAAAAAAAAAATCAAGCCCGCTAGGTAGAAAACCCGAAAGGGCTACCTAGGAAAAAGTTAGGGCATTCAAATAAAATCAAGCTCGCTAAGTAGAAAACCTGAAAGGGCTGCTTATGCAAAAATTAGAGCAAGCAAAGAAATGAAAGTGTCAAGAACTACGTGGACTTGATTCTCCACAAACATCAAACAATTTGTCACAGTTTCTTCAAAATATACATCAAAGTGGAGATACGTAGGTAGCCCATAAAGTTACATTGGGTGCGGTCCAATTCTTGTGAAAACATTAAGTGTTGGGTTCAAAATTAATTTATCATGAGCAATTAGTTTGAAACTAAATAAATTGAAGACATTTAATTTATAAGGGTAAATAATATCTTGAAATTTATGGACATGCCATTAACATCCTGCTACTTCTTTGTTTCTTGCCATTTTGGGAGGTTTGTCACTTCCTAAAACTTCTTGTGTAGCTTTCTTTTAGGTATTACATGTTTGAAAAGTTTTACCTTCATGAGGATTTTTATTTCCCTAATGTTTTATTCTTTCTTTAAATCCCAAAATCTAGTGATATTTAGTGGAATTGGTTAAATCATTTGACATGAGCCTAGCTAAGAATATCTAACAAGGCCCATTGCCTGAGCCTTCCTCGAACCCCTTTTGAACCCTCCAACCATGTGGTTGAACCCTTTTGGAATACCCCTTACCCATTGTTGAATACTCATCAGTTTTGACAAAAACCCATCCATTTGATCGAAGATACATAAGTCAGTTTGCTTGACCATCCAGAATAAAAGCTATCATGAAGAAAACTACAGAATTCGATGAATCTTTGCAGCTATTGAGGTGGCATGCAAGATGTATTTTGGGTTGACACCAAAATAGAAGTGCCAGTATAATCCAAGGAAGGGATGCACATCATCATGTTTGAAGAAGATACATGAGATTATGAACCCCAAAGGATGTAGCCATCAGAATCAGAGTTGATATTAACTTTACATCCCATCTTGAGATCAAAGGATTCAAGCCGAAGTGTTTAAACAAAATCTTCACACTTCTGTTTTTGTAAAATCTTCCAAAAAAAAAAAAAAAAAAGCTTTTGTAAGGCCCTTTTGGTTGTTTTTGAAAAATGAGTGATATGTTTGAGCTCCCTGTGTTAGTCCTCCTCTCCTCAAGGTACTTTTACAGTACTTGCACTAAAAAGTTCTTAAGCTAGGTTTCCTTCTCGTGGGTGTCCTTGTGTTGAAGTTAGTCTGCAATATAAGAGTTGGTTGATTAGAAAATGAATTAATATTGATAAGTTAAAATAACTTTTAAGGATGGAATTATTGACTTATGAAATCAGTGCATAGAATGATGAGTTTGAAACCTACACTAAGTGTGACACTTGTGTTGAGAAATGAAAGTGTGACATATAGTGATGTTGAAGACTATCATTATATGTATGAGTTTATATGACAAGCAGTTTTATGCCTTAAAAGTTTATAATAACTTAACATTACTAATGATTTTGAATCCCTTTGTCATAAGGAATGTAGTTGGAAAGAAAATCCCAAGGAAATGAGTTTTGAAAATGCTTTATCAAAAACCTTGAAGGTATGCTTAGTTGAAATTGATTTTTGAAATAAAACTTTCTTAGTAGCATGTAAATGTCACTAGAAAGAATAAGTGTTTTTTTTTTTTTTTAAAAAAAAAAAAAAAAATACTAAGTGTTACTTTTTTTTAGATTTTTATCAAACATGTGATATGCACACACTTGAAATAAGTTTTGAAAACTTGTCATGATATGATGAAATCATTTTAGAAAATTATCAAAGTCAATGGAATCATGACATGGAAAATTGCTTTTGAAAAGAGGAATTTTTTTCCTTCCATAGAATTTGGTCGAATACTTGGTGTGTATACATTTGAGATGTGTTTTGAAAACTTGTCATGACATGAGAAACATATTTGAATCTCATGACATGAGAAATTGGATTTGAAAAAAAAAATCAAAATTTTGCTTTCTTGGGAAATTTTACATATACTTGATGGGCATCATTTTAAGCTTGTAAAGTAAGAGAATGGAGCACCCAAACTCTTCCAAATATATTCCTCATGAAGGGGATCGAATAATCAACCAAAACTCATAGAGTAGATTTTGAGCTGAGAATACCATAGAATTTGGGGATAGAAGATAGGAGTATGAGTTTACCTCTTGTCGTGAATCGGAAGATAAAAAAGATGAGCTTGAAGCTCCAACAACACTCTAGAGTTAGTTTTGTCATCCAAAAAACCATGTATTGGTTAGGTGTTTAGAGAGTGGATACCTCTTGTTGGCCAGTAATTTGAAGATGTAATAGAGAGTGATAGAGATTTTAAAAATGGGTTAATCCCAAATGCAGGAATCGAAGAAAGGAGTCCTAGTTTTGATTCAAGGATTGATGTAGAGCAATCTTGAAGAGTGATTTGCAAAGTTGGAATGGATGAAAATCAATTTGAAATTGATGAGAAAAACTGAATGAATTTCACATGGTTGGTATTGAAGATAGTTTGCAAGAGAATGATATGAGAAGATGATTTGGAAATGATAAGCATATAGACCTAAGCCGTATCTGAAATATGGCGAAAGCTGTATCTGAAACATGGCAAAAGCTGTATCTGAAATATAGTGAAAACTGTATCTGAAATATGGTGAAAGTCGTATCTGAAATATGGCGAAAAGGTCTATAGCTTAGAAAAGAGAAATGAAGTATATCTTGACATGAGTATGAGCATGAATGTGCAGAATGAGAATATGATTTGGCGAAGTCCATGTTTGATGAAACTTATATCTGACATATGGGATTTAGATATTTAGAATGAGAATACGATTTGGCGAAGTCCATGTTTGATGAAGCTCATATCTGTCGTATGGGATTTGAAGATTTAATGATTGAGAATTTGATTTGGCGAAGTCCATGTTTGATGAAACTCATATCTGACATATGGGATTTAGAGATTTAGAATGAGAATACGATTTGGCGAAGTCCATATTTGATGAAGCTCATTTATGACGTATGAGATTTGGAGATTTAGAATGAGAATACGATTTGACGAAGTTCATGTTCGATGAATCTCTTATCTGACATGGGAGATTTAATGAGTTAGGATATGATGGTTGATAGACAAAGTCTATATTTGATGAAATGAGAAAGGCCCATTATAGAGGCCCAAATCAATAAGATTTTTGTGAATTGCATGAGATATTGAGAAATATACATGGAATGTGCATAAGAATGATGTTAAATGATATTGATGATATGGTGAAATGCATATGTTGATGATAACTTGACGTTATCAAAGGAATATTAGCCAATTTGAGATAATTGGAAATGTGTGTGAGATTTCTTTTTAAGATAAGATGATAATTGGAAATGTGTGTGAGATTTCCTCTTAAGATAAGATGATAATTGGAAATGTGTGTGAAATTTCCTCCTAAAATAAGATGATTGGAAATGTGTGTAGGATTTCCAAAAAGGACTGAGGTCCCCTAAGATCATTGGAGGTGTGTGTAGGACTTCCAAGAATGATGATTTGGTCGATGTTTTTAAATAGTTGGTTATCTCTTTTTTGTTGTGGCAAAAATGGGATGTTATTTTGTTTCGTTGATATTCACTGGCGAAGCCATGAACATCAACGAGGGGCTTCTGTTGACATCCATTTTTGACCATGGGAATGGTCACGAATGGTTGCTTGTGATTTGAGGTGAAATAGGATGTTAAAACCTTAAGTTGCCAGTTTTACCCTTGTGAGCAGTTAGATAGAGGTCATTATCGCATGTAGGTTTTTAGGTCAGATTGAGTCGGTTCTTTTGGCATTTAGTTTTTAGAGAGTCTAGGAATGTCGCTGCTAAATTTCATGGTATTCTGAGCCAGCCTTGATAGAAAATAAGGCATTTTGTGACTTGAAGGGCGGTATTGTCCTTTAGATCACAAAAGCCCTGAAAGACTGTCGATCTTGTCTCAGATGGTCTCGGGGCTTTGGCATGGATATTTATGGTGTGTTTGGTAGCTAAGTTGATCAGTGGCAAGGTCCATAGAGCCTCTGGGCTCATGTTTAACTCTTAAGGCCCAAAGGGCCCTTTCAAGCTCAGATTGGGGTTTTAACCAGGAATGACCGGGATTCGATCTTTTCATCAAATCAAAGCCTTCAAAAGCACTAAAACACTTTCTTAAATGTCTTTCAAAACTTGTTTTGAGAAGTGGAAACGATCTCGAGAGCAATTGGTTAGCATATTTTAAAAACCCAAAGTGGGCTTAATAGCCCAAAACAGCTAATCGGTTGACTTTTTCCTAAAACTTTGACTTTGGTCAATGTATTTTCACTTTAAACACTTCATAAAACATGGAGAATCGAATCACGATCGTTTTGGTGCTTGAATCGTCGAATTTGAACTTGAAACGGGCTCGAAAAGCCGAAAACAGTCGAGATGGGTTGAGAGAGGCCCAAAATGGGTCAAAATTGGGCTGAAGCTCGATTGACCATCCCTCCCTGCCGGACGGTTGGCCGTCCCTAGGGGACGGTTAGCCGTCCTAGGGTGGATGGTCACCCGAGCCTTTTACCTAATTTTGCCCATTTTCGAGTTTTGAAGAGTTTTGGCCGCTTGAGACTCTTCCAAACCCTATGGGGAGGGTTTAGCTCGGCCTTTGTGGACTTGGAAGACTCAATTGAGACCCTTGGATGATTCCTAAGGGTTTTAATGTGAGCCATTAATCAAAATTAAAGCCTCTCTATAAATATAAGGCTATAGAATCAGTTTTGAGGAGCCAACTTTACATTAGAGGAGCCAATTTGGAGATTAGAGACTTGAGGCACTTGCACTAGCCCCCTAGCACCTTGCCACATTTTTGAAGTCCTTAAAGCTTAAAGAAGACAGCTAGGAATAAAGAAGAAGAAGGAAAAGAAGTAAGTTTAATCCATTATTGTGTTTACTTGAATGAGTTATGTGAACATAGCTAAAAATCTGCATATTTCTTCTTCTTCTTCTTTTTCTTCTCTTTCATTCTTCTTCTATGGTCATGTTATGATAAGAATGAATGCTTAGTTGAGTCTTCATGGTTAGGAGTAGAGGATTAATTGTTTGTTGCATATAGGTTTTAATTTGTTAGTATATAAATTTCTGCATTTGTGAGTTTTATATGGTAAAGCTTGAGTTTAGTTTATATGTTTTGAGCATGCTAAATATTATAAGTTAATAGAAACATGTATAGGAGTTCTTTTATGTTTAGTATGCATGATAGGAGTTCGTTTAAAATATGTTATTTTTTGTTTTGGGGTTAGTAATGCATGATAATAAGAAAAATTGAGTCTTTTGCATATATAGGATACGTGTCCATTGTTTTAATATTTTAGGATAGTTTTGTGTTTAGGTTTGTTTATACCATTGTTCCTAATCTTGTTTTGTTTAGAGTGTTATATGACTTGTGTTCGAGGGAGCATGCGAAGGTAAGCTTTTTC
>JAESVK010059816.1:24592-48979 GCA_017140935.1 Hamamelis virginiana | reverse complement strand
AATATGTCAAGCTTTCATTTTTTTTTTTAATTATCTTTTATACTTCAGTTTTTGAAAAGCCAATGATATATTTTTTATTTTTTATTTTTATTATTTTAAATATTTTTATATTTTCAATTTTGAAAAATATAGAGAAAATGAGGACAAAATGCAAAAAAAAGAAAAAAAAGAAAAAGAAAATGGAAAATATAAAAACGCTACAGCAATTTAACTCACTTTTCAGTTTTCAAATTAGTTTCAAAACACCAAGAAGGTTGGCTTAAGTGGAAGGGGCTTTGGTAGCTTAAGAAAGTGGTCTCAGGTTCGAGCCCCTATGGATGAAGCAAACTTTCTTGGGAAAGGTTCCCACATTGCGCCACCTCGGAGGATTAGTACATCCTGGGCGAAGCCTGGGGATGGGGATACCTTGTTTTACCAAAAAATTAGTTTCAAAACTTATATACCTACTTCATTGATTAGTTGATAAAGGAACGCTCCTTTAGGATAAAAGCCAATATTTTGTTGTACTACAGTTTCCGCCCTTTTTATCTCATTTTACTTTTTTTTTTAAAGAACAGTATTTTCCCTTGCATTCAAACAAGCAAATGATAAGAAACTAAGTTTTCAGGATTATTTGATAAATATGAAAATTTAAGTATGCAAATAATTGAGCTTATATATGTTCATATTGACAGGGCCGGCCCTTGGCTTTTGCCAACTAAAGCAATTGCTTGAGGCCCCCAATTTTAAGGGGCCCCAAAATTTATTATTATTATTTATTTGATATGGGATTTAAATTTTTTATTTAGGATTTTAATTTAGGAATTAGGACTTTATATTTGCTTGGTATTATAGTATATTATTGCCCTTTGTTATGAAAGTGAGATTTTTAGATTTTGATTTAGGAGTTTAGACGTGTTTTTGTATTAGCTTCGTATTACTATTTTTTTTTTTTAATAGAAACATTATCATATAAGAAATAAATTTTGACATATAAACATTGAAAATTTCTTATGAATTTTTTAGAGAAGTAAATTGATTTTTAATTTTTTTATTGTTTTAGATTTGATCATGTAATTATGCCCTCCTCGTAGAAATTAAGTATATTTCTGGACATGAAAAAAGAAAAAAGAAGCAAAAAATATAAGAATTTATTCAATCTCAAGCAGAAGCTCTTGACAAGTTTATTACTAGTAATAAACAAACAGATGCTTCAACTTTAATTGAAGAAGTTTTGACTGAAAAATATCAGAATGTGACTGAGAATGAAAACTTTGTGGATGAAGATAGTGAAATTGAGCCGGTATGTTTTTCTATTCAATCTTTTTTTTGCAATTGTATTTTCTTTTACTAGATGATTATAATAATGATATGCACCATCAAAATTTGTATGTGTACTAACAAATACAATAATAAGAATTGGTAGTTATAAAAAAAAATTTGTGCCATTATGTACTACGTAGGGCCCCATTTTGGAAGTTCGCTTAGGGCCCCCTAAATCTCAGGGTCGGCCCTGCATATTGAAATACAATTAAAAGGAAGGTTTTGTTCCTGTAAAGATGTCCATATATATTTATGACTAATGGGTGACGTTCTCCTAACACCCTATTTTGATACCTATGTTTACACCTCATTTTTAAAATACCATTATATGTCGAATATTTTGAAAAATTGACCGTTAGATTAGATACCTATCTTATGTTTGTTATGTGTGAAAAAAATCGGAGTGATCCATAGATTCTAAAATATGTCATGCATGCCAAAAATTAAAATAATTAGACGATCGGCTTCTAAAATACAAACTGTGAAAAACTATAACAATTTTCACACAGTTAGATACTATCATAATATTTTACAATATATATTTTAAAACCAACTTTTAGATCACTGTAATTTTTTGAGGTACTTATTTAAGAAGTTGTGTATCATAAGCAAGTTGATTCATAATTGAACAGGCTTAAGCTAGCTTAATCACTACCTTTTTCTCATCAAGAAAGATTAGATAATGAGGAAAAGGATTAAAAAATTGCCTCAAGAAATTGTCTCCTTACTTCATCGACTCCATATGATTGAGCTTCACAGAGAAAACACCCTATGGACTCCTCTGTATCATTTGGATTCTGTGCAACATCCAATCGAAACTGTTTTGCCCCTTCCTCAAACCTACAGAGAAAAACCCACTTCAATCTCTTCACCTTCGTTTTAAGTACAACTCAAAAAAAATAAAATAAAATAAAAATAAAAATCATCAACAAGAAATTAAACCCAATAATAAACTAAAATACCTGTCAAGGTAGTAGAGTGATAGCCCCCTTTGCCAAAGATCTGATTAAAGAATGTACATTGTTATTTATAACAAGAAAAATGTTACTCTTCATGAAAATTTAGAAACCTACATGCCTTCCGTTGAGGATCCAACTCAATCGTCTTATCAAACTCTGCTAAAGACCCCAAAACATCACCCTCAGGGGCGGATTCACTATGGGGGAAGTGGGGGCAGCTGCCCCCTCTAGAATTTGGGAAAATATTGGGATTAGCTTATAAATTTCAAATTTTTTAATTTTTTTTTTTAATTTGCCCCCATAAGACCATCTTGAAAAAAAAAAAAAAGATTCTTTTAAAATTTATAAAAGTATTGGGCAAGTTTTAAATTAAAAGAAAAAATTGCTTTTTCAAGTAGAAGAGCTGTGCACAATAGAATAAACATGAAAAAAGGCAATAAGTCATGATTTGTACCTGCAAAAATCAGAAAAGGTAAGACTAAACATGAAAAAGGTATGGCTTGTACCTGTAAAAATCAAGAAATGTGAGACTTGTTTAACACTTTAACACTCATTCTCTCTCTCTTTCACACACGCCCATGGCCATTTGTACCTGCTCGTCTCTCTCTCTCCCACCCGCCCAAGCATGAAGGATAGCGTTTTCTCTTGCTCTCCAGCACAATTGCACAAGCACTCTGATTTATCATTTATGTAAGGTCCGGTTATTCCCATTTTAATTTTTTTTTTCTTTTGATTTGTTTGGTTGCCAAGAAATTGTAGAAAAAGAAACTAAATGAACTTTGGATTGGGGGTGTTTATTGTACGGGATTAGATGAAAAATTACATCTCCTCTACTGAACAAAATAAGTTAGCGTGGGCATTGGGACATTGTTTTAGCTATCATTTCTCATCTCCAACTCAAAGGTATGTTGCTAAATCCTCTATTTTGACATGTTCTATGTGGTTATTAATTTATTAAATGTATTATACAGTTGAGATTCTTATTCCAAATATGAAATATCATGTGGTAGAAAATTTTCCATGTGTAATACAGTAATATATATTCTGAAATTCATTTCATTTCTTTCCTTTATGCTCAATTTTAGTATTTGACCAAGCAAATAATGCACAATTTTTTTTATTCTAATGAACTTTATTCTTGTTGTAATGTTGTGGGGTTGTAAATATTTCTATCTAAATGTTCAAATATAAAATCCAATTATGTAATCTATATATTCTTATTAGAAACTTAATTATCCATTTAAACTAAAATATCAATTAGGTTACTTTTTAATTTTTTTTTTTAATAGACTTAATGAAAGTATGTGTAAAACATCATAGTCTAACTAAACTAATTAATTTTTAATATACATTATCTTTTATAAATTTTATATATTAATATTAAGTTCTTAATTTTGCCCCCACAAAGGTAAAATCCTGGCTTCGCCCCTGATCACCCTTGAATACATTATACAAAAACTATAGCTATAAATAACAAGTCTGGTGATTAAATTAAAACTAAGTATATTGTATGTAACCGCAAGAAGTGATATATATATATATATATCGTGATGCAATTATCTCCTTCCAAGATTGTATACATTTGAAATATGAATAAAATAATTTTTTATTTTTTTTTTTCGTTTAATTGTTATTCATTCATGATTCATGTACTTTAATAGTTATAATGTTAAAAAATTAAAATTTAATTTGACACCTTAAATTTGAATTGAATTGAAAAAAAATTAAACTTAATGACACCTTAAATGTTATAATGTTCATGTACTTTAATTTGACACTTTAACTTTGAATTGAAAAAAAAATAAAAAAAAGTAAAAGAAAGTAGGGAAATTTTTTTTTGAAAAGCCCGTTAGCCCGTTAACACGATCCATTAGCCCGATCAAGCCCAATCAAATCCAATCCATTAGTTTGTTTGGCCCTTAACATAGTGGCATCTAATGGATCGGATTGGACACGCCTTTTAGCTTATTGGACTGACTCAATCCAATCCGATAGCTTACAGGACCAAGCACGATCCAATCTGTTAGCCTATTAGTCCAAATCCTTAATGGACTGGGCCAGCCCGATCTGACCGAATTGACAGCACTAAGCAAAACTAGGGCTATAAAAAAATCCAAGTGCACTATTCGGATTTGGTTTGTGATTAGTTCGATAAGAAATTTGTCTGAGCTCATTCAAAAGATAAATAAGCCAAGTTCTAGCCTTATTTTTTAATTCGTTAAATTAATTATTAAGTCAAGTTCAAGTAGAATAACTTGATTTGATAATCTTATTAGTACTTTAAATAATCAAATTATTCGAATTCGACTAAATAAAACTCATTTCAGCTAAATAAATGAGTCAAGTTCAAACCTTATTTTTAAACTCATTAATTTATCAAACCAAACTTGATTAGCCTACTATTTAACTAGTTTACCGTTCAAATGAGAATTGGATCTGCTAGGTACTGGCGAAACATATCATAAGATGGATCTTCTTTAATAAACTTTTTGTTAATCTTTTTTAGGGATCAATTAAAACAATCATTGGGTAAAAAAAAAAAAAAAAAAAAAAAAATTCGCATTGATTTAAATATATAATTTCAAACCAACGAATCTAAATATGCTATTAATTATTTCAAAGCAATCTTAAACGTTCGTACTACTGTTCAAAGAGTGATGCATGCCTGCATCTGCAAGTTTCATTTATGTGCGGGCTAATGTAAGCACGAACCATCCTTCTTTGTTCAAAGCAAATAATAAAGCTTGACTAGGCTTGGCTTTTAGCTCAAATCCTTCAATCCACATTCAGTAGATGGCTATGAAATGGACGGGTCGACGGGGGGACGCTTCTTAAAAAAATATAAATAAATAAATTCCTTTGCTACAAAAAACGGACCGGGTATCACTCCGCATTCTCCGCTAATTCTTTTTCGAGTTTTATACCAATATGACCTTGGTATAAAGAGTGCTATACCAATAGGCCTTTGTCTTTTTTGATGATACTTGTATGTGTGAAAATTGATTAAAATGGACAAAAATACCATTTCATTAACATGATATTATCCAATATTATCAGAAAATCAACTCAACATGATATTATTTAATATTATCTCCATGAATTAGGGAATATTTCAAATATTGAAACTCATTTACAAAGGAAAATTCACCCTAATCAACTTCCCTAAAATTAAGGGATTATATCAAAGTAAAATTAAGGGATTATTTCAAATATTGTGCCTCTAGCTATGATAATCTTTTGTATAAACCCTTCACTCTACGAACATGATCCCAACAAGATATATCTAGATCTCACTTTATTTTCACAGAGATACTAGTATCTCTGTAAAATCATAGTCCATAAAAAAGAGGGAGTCACGACTCTCTACCCATAAAACACCCTCTCAATGTGAGACCTCCTAAACCAAAAAATGATAGAACATATTACTAGAGAGTCATGACTCAATCATCACAGCCCATATAAATTTGATCTTTAAACAAAATAAAAAGGAAACAAAAAAAAAAAAAATTAGAGAGAGACACGCTTTGGTAATATGACTCTATGGTAATATGTTCACATGTACATGATTGAATCATGACTCTCTTGGTAATATGTTCTAACATTTTTTAGTTTAGGAGGTCTTACATTGAGAATACACATATAAATATTGATATTTGCAGAAGCTTCAAGAGAGAGTTGCGAAAAAGAATTAGACTATGGTAGTGGAGATTCTTATGGAAAATTGGCAAGATCAAAGTGAGTTGTGGGTTCTGGCTTCACTTTTCCTCTTTATAGTTCACAATGCGATATAGCAGAAAAAAGAAAATCCAGGATTTGTCTTAGCAAAGGGGTGGAAAAGAAAAAAATCACCTCAAAGCAAAACCATCAAAGTCGCTAGAAGACTCAAGCTCTTAACGAATGAGAGGGGTGTACTAGGATTGTTCTTCTGGAATGGAATCTGTAGGAAAAGAAATATATTATAGACATTGGTACGGAACACAAGAGAAAGCTCAAGAGCCATAGATGATAGAGTGGGTAATGGAGGAGAGGGAGCTCAGCACCATCCAATCCGTGCAAAAGGATTTCAAATTCAAAGATAATGCTACGTTTAAATCCATTTAAGATATAAATCATATAGGTTAGTTTCCTAAAATTTAGGACATTAAATATGAAAATAGTTAAATAATTAAATCATAACTGAATATGTGAAGAGGGTATATTAGACAATTTATTGACGTGGGTTGATTTTAAATTTGACTTAGAGGGGCCTATTGGTATAGGATCTTATAATTTGGACTTGATGATAATAAAAACTGTTTTCAGGGTCCTATTGATCATTTTCCCTTTTTCTTCATTAAACTATACAAAAAAAAAAAAAAAGAAAAAAAAAGAAAGAAAAGAAAACAATGTGAAATTGAATATTCTGAACTAAAATTGAATAAAGATAATAACCTTGTATATACATTCAAGTCCAAAAAAATATCTAAAATTGAAAATGTTTGATACTCCTTTTATTTTTATTTGTAAACTTGGGGGTAACCCTCGTAATCTTGATAAAATTTAATGAAAAAAATTCAAGTTATAGATTCAACAAATTGAATATTCCTATAAATTTTTATGAAATGCAATTCACCAATAATCAAATAATTTCACGTTCATTGTATGTTCACACTAACTAACATTGCATTTTTATTTAGATTTTTACTAAATGCATTCATTATCTATCCAATAATTTCAAGTGTATCGCACGTGGACAGTAAGTAACTAGTGTAGTAAAATATCAAAGAATGAATTTTTTTCATCTTTTGTCTTTATCCCGTCTAACAATTTTAAATGTACAAAAGGGATTCTTTTGCACGTTCTAGATTCAAACAATGAGCTATCAATATTTTAAAGGAAAAAAATACAATTTGATCCCTTCATTTATCATCGATTTATGCTTTGCATTCCTTTAATTTTAATTGCAATACATTGATCCCCAATAACTTTGATTTTTACCACTTTGCACCCTTTTGTCAATTAATTATTTGTTTATTTGATTGAAAAATGGTATTAGAATTGTTATTTTTTATCTACAATATTTGTCTTTGTTAATGTATATATCTACAATCATATTAGTAAAGTTTCATGATTTTTCTCAATATATTTTAGTTTTTATGAATTATTTTTTTAATAAAGTAAATAAAATTCATAATAAATAAAATATAATAACAATCAAACACAAATACTGCATAAAAAAATATTAATAATAACAAGCTTAACATAATTTTTTTCAGTTCAATAAATAAATGACTAAGGTGTAGAATATCACAAATCAAAGTAATATCAGAGACTAATTCTTCAAAAAAAAAAGCTCAAACAGATGCTTTCTCAAGCATAATTTGTCTGTTATACACTTGATACTATTGAAGACCAGGTGGTTTAAGAGTAGAATTAGAGACCTTAATTAATATCAGAGACTAATTCTTCAAAAAAAGCTCAAACAGATGCTTTCTCAAGCATAAGAAATCTTGTGACATTTTATTAAAAAAAGTTAAAAGGGTAGACAAGGAGATTGTTACTGAAAAAAAGACAGATAAAAAAGGTTTATTTGTAAACTTTGGTTTCAATAGGCAAAGGCCCCTTTTAAAGAAAAATAATTTGCAACTTGTACCATTTACCTGAACCTACATTGTATTGCCTTCTCCTAAGGGTGTTCAAAATACCAACCAAACCGGAAAATCAAACCAAAAGACTGGTTTGGTCTTAATTTTTTGGTAATATGATTTGGATTGGTTTGAATTTTTTATTGTATTTATTATGTTATTCCGGTTTAGTCACTTTTCAAACCAATATAACCTGGACCAAACCGGTATAACTTAATAAATACATTATATTATAAATGCAACGAAAAGTCAAAAAGACAAAAACCCTAATATAGAAAACCCTAAGGGGGCGTTTGGTTGCCTGTAATGTAATGTAATTTAATTGACTGTAAAGTAGATTACAGTGTAATTTGATTACATTGGTAATTTAAATTACATTCCAAATTACATCCCACTTGTTTGGATGAGTAGGGAATGTGAAGTCAGATTACATTACATTACCCAGAAATGCGTTTGGATAGCCATGTAATTTAATTGATTGTAAAGTAGATTACATTACATTACCCAGAATAAATGCGTTTGGATAGTCATGTAATTTAATTGACTGTAAAATAGATTACATTACATTACACAGAAATGTGTTTGGATAGTCATGTAATTTAATTGACTATAAAGTAGATTACATTACATTACTCAGAATACATTGGTTGAAGTTTGCAATCCATTTTACAGCCTTTCTTCATGATAGATTACACCCGTAAAGTGGATTACACCCAACCAAACGCCCCCTTAGACCTGCGAGGCTGCACCGCTGCGACCAGTCTGGCAACTTCCTTCCCCATCCAACACTCCCACGCAGATCGGACTCGCCATGAGCTCTCCCGCGACGGCGAGCATACAATCTCCGGTGAGTTTTTTGTGAAATCTGATTTTGTGAAATGTCCCTTCTCCCTTGCATATTCAGCACATGTAGCACGACCAGGGTACAGACATCCTTGGTTTATCTAGGGTGCATGTTAGAAACCAGTAGTGTTCATAAAAAATACTTGCGCTCTTTGAGTTTCAAACTTGACTTACAAAGGGTGGTGAGACATCTTTTATTTCAGTGCTGACAAAGCCACATAAGACATAAAATCCCAATTTCTTCATCCAGTTTATATTCATATCTGCAAAATTTTCCTCTGCCTTCACTTGATTTTTGCACAACCTTAGTGGGGACTTCAACATTGCAATCCTGATTTCACATTAGATAATCCTTGCCTTTTATTTTACTATCCAAAAACAAATATATAAACATGTACATATCAATATGCAGAAATGATCCATTATAAACATCTGCTTTTTTGTAGAATAGGTACTTTGGTTTAAAAGATTTTGTGAAATATGAATTTTTGTGAAATCTGATTTCAAAACCGGCCAAACCAAACTGGAATAAATGGTTTGGATTGATTTGGTTTAATACTTTAAATGGTCTGGTCTGGGTTGTGAAAGATACACACCGCAATTTCTGGTTTGGTCTCAAAATTAAGGCTAAACCGCCCAAACCGGACCGGTGAACACCACTAGGCCTTCTCCTTGCTTGATCAACATCTTGGCTAGACCAAAATCAACATTGAACTCAGAATCCAACAAAATATTGCTTGATTTCACATTTCAATGAACGATGGGGCATGACCCCTGGGCAGTTCCCACTGCAATCTTCAACCTTTTGGGCCAGTCCAGGAACACATTATGTGCAGAACTTGATACACTTATTAGATATCCCTTTTTCCCATGGCTACAATATTCCAAATACTCGTACACTAGAAGCTTTGAATTCTTACTGGAGATACAGCACAACGAATCATTCCAACTCCAACTTGTGGTCTAATTTTTTCTCATTCCAAATGCAGTATACTTTACCATTGCATTATTTTCTGTCACTCTCTCCATAGTGTTTGATTCTGTCAAATTCGAAATTTTGATTTATTTTTTTGATCAATTTTATTAAATTAAAAAAAATATTAAAGCAGAAACCAAAACCTGCACCCTGTTAAGCATATCTCTGATTCCTCTCAATCTAAGGAAATCAAATCTCATCACAATGCCATGATTTCAGCTAGATGATTATGAGTCCCAATATTCTCTCCTCTATGTATAGCATGTAGATCCTCTGTTTATAGCAAGTAGTTGTAATACACTCCTTTAATTAAGGTCAAATTGATGTACATAATTCATTTAAATATATGATACATGTACGGCCAAAGTTTGGCTGCCAAAAGTATTCAATTACTAAATCTTTCATGGTATCAGAGCTTGTAGGCTCACACCCTTCTAAACCTCACATGGCTAATTCATTTTCTTCAACTTTCACCATTCCTAACATCGCCCAACTTATCTCTGTGAAACTTGATAGATCAAGCTATCTATTATGGGTTTCTCAATTTTTACTAGTTCTTCAGAGTCATGACCTATTGGGCATTGTTGATGGCTCTGAGCCATGCCCTCCAAAATTTCTAGCTGATTCCCATGGGAAAGAAACTTCCACCATTAATCCAGAGTTTGTTGTCTGGAACAATAAGGACCAATATCTATTAAGTTGGTTGAATGCCACTCTCTCTGACAGTGCACTTTCCACTGTTTATGGATTGAAAACCTCTCATCAAGTATGGAACTCTGTGGCAAATCGTTTTGCCTCGCGGTCACGGTCATGCATCACTCATCTCAAGAGGCAACTACAGAATCTTCATCAAGACTCCCATTCTTGCTCTGAATATCTTCAACGAGCAAAATCTTGGGCAGATCAACTCGCGGCTATTGGCAAGCCGGTAGATAATGAAGATCTTATTTCATTTATCACTAGTGGACTCAACCCCGCTTACAATCCTTTCGTTACATCACTTTCGTTCGCATCTCGTGAGTTTCTATTGTCCTTTGATGATTATCAGGCTGAATTGCTCAGTTATGAGATATTACTTGAAAATCAAAACCAATCCATACCACCAGAAGCAGGTGGATCTGCCTTCTACACTCACAAACCAAGCCATCAGTTGGCTCCCTCTTATAATTGCAAGCCTAAGCACCATGGTTCTCATAAACCCAAATTTCAGTCGTCTAATCAACACCAACGACGCTCCTCAAATAGTGGTGGTAGCACCTTTCCCTCTCGATCTTCTTTAACCAATGGGGCTCCTACCATTTTTAATAAAAACCGATCACCGTGTCAGATATGCGGCAAAACAAGTCATCAAGCCATCGATTGCTATCATCGGATGGATTTTTTTATCAAGGCCGACACCCCCCTTCTCAACTTGTAGCAATGGTTGCTCAAACTAATGCCTCAATCAGTCAACAACCATGTTATGCAGACAATGGAGCTAACAGTCATATCGCGGCAGATCGATCTTGACAACCTTTCTCTTCAAACTCCCTACCGTGGCACTGAGGATGTAGCTGTGGGTAACGGTACTGCATTGCCAATTGCCAATACGGGTTCAACCACTATCACCCCTCCTCCTTCTCATTTTAAATTAAATAATATCCTTCATTGCCCTAATGCTGCTGCCAATCTCCTTTCAATTAAAAAATTTTCTAATGATAATAATTGTTATTTTGCACTCACCTCAACTCATTTTTTTATGAAGGACAACTTCACGGGGCAGACTCTTTTACAAGGGCGGAGTGAACATGGTCTTTATCTCATACATCTTGAAAGAAATTCCATTAATAAATCAAGGAAACTTGCTGCCTTTCTTGGTGTTCGTACTACTTATGGAGAGTCCTGGACTTTGTGAATCATGTCAAATGGCAAAAAGCAAGCGTATACTATTTTGAAAACGAGGTATAAATATAGGTGTCAAAATAGGGTGTAAGAGGATTTTTAGTCTTCCCATTTATTATATGTCCCTGTTTAGAATGCCTACTGGTGTGGTTAATGAGTTGGAGAAGCTGATGCGCTTTTTCTTATGGGGGGGAAATGGTTTTAAAAGAAAATTGTCATGGGTAAGATGGGACCTGTTATTAAAAAGTAAAGCAAAACAAGGTATGGGGCTGGTCTCTTTAAAGCTTAGAAATGAGGCGTTACTTTTCAAATGGTGGTGGAGGTTTGTTGCAACTGATAAGGCCTTTTGGAAGGACATGGTGATAGCTAAGTATGGTACAAATGCTGGTTTTAATTCTCCACAGTTGATTAAGAGTCAAAGAGTATCTGCCATCTGGAAAGAAGTTTTGAGAACTTGGGTACCTTCATCGTCAAATTACAGCTTGAAGGAGGGTGTGATGGTTGCTGTGGGGGATGGTGCTGTTGCAAAATTTTGGTTGGATGTGTGGGTTTTTGAGGTTCCTATAAAGGATATTTTCCCAAGACTCTTTACTATAGCAGAAAATAAAAAAGCAACAATTGCAGATGAGGGTTCATGGGTGAACAACAGATGGATATGGAATATTAAGTTTCGAAGATCTCTATTTCAATGGGAATCCCAATTGGTTGAGAGTTTGCTTAAGAGTTTAGAAGAGGTGAAGCTTAGTCGTTTTGGGAAAGATAGGATCATTTGGAAATTCTCACCGTCCGGTAAATTTTCTGTGAACTCAGCTTATAGATTTCTTGAGGATAAAACATTTGGTTCCGATAACCAGATTGATTGGAAGGTTTGGAAAGGAGTGGCTCCCCCTAAAGTGGAGTCTTTTTGCTGGATGCTTGCAATGGGAAAGGTGCCTGTGCGAAAGATGCTAAGGGATAGAGGCCTTCCCTTAGAAGAATCAGATACTCTTTGCCCTCTCTGTAACAATTTTGTGGAGGATATAAATCATGTTTTTTTAAAATGCAGGGTTGTCTGGCTAGTTTGGTGTGGGATTTTGCAGTGGTGGGGGGTTCAATTGGTTTTGCCTGACTCGTTGTATCATCTAATGCTCAGTTGGGATGGGCCATCAAGGGGAGGTCTATACAAAATTATATGGGAAACAATGTTATATGCTATCTTGTGGTCTATTTGGCTTGCTAGGAATGAGAAAGTTTTTAAAGGTAAAGATTTTATTTGGGGTGAGGTTCTTGACAAAGTTAAAGTTAGAGTGGCTAGGTGGATCAAAGCCTATAGGGTGGAGTTGGGTTTTTCAGTCAATGATTTTGTGAGAAACATAGAAGGGGTTAGAGGTTGGTGTGTAAGTAAGAGAAAAATTTGTCATCACAGGTGTTGGAGGCCGCCAGTGGTGGGTGAGTTGAAGTTTAATGTGGATGGAGCTGTAATAGGAAAACCGGGTCCAGGAGGTATAGGGGGAGTATTGAGAAATGAGGTTGGTTGTTGTCTTTGCATTTTTTCTTGCTCAGTTGGTATTGTGGATTCAAATTTGGCAGAGTTACTGGCTATCAAGGAAGCTCTACAACTGCTTGCAAAATCTGTATGGAAGTCTAAGAGGAATTTTACAATTGAATCAGATTCGAAGGTAGCTGTTTCATGGGCCAGGGGTGAGGCATATGTGTGGAAATATAGATTCGTTATTAATGAAGTGCACAACCTTATGAATGAAATTGGCAGGGTCAATGTAATTAAGGTGCCAAGGGAGGTCAACAGTTTGGCTGATTTTTTTGCTAAGAAAGGTGTTGGCAGATGTGTTCCAATGGAGGCATGGCTCTAAATTTTTAAACCAATGAAGGCTCTGCTCTGTTTTGGACCAGCTCTTGCTGATGTGAAGAAGCTGCAGGCGTAGAGGGCATTTCCATGAATTCTGTTGCAGGGGTGGTGGAGTCTATGTGGGGCTGTAATTGTATAGTAGCTGGGATAAGCTGTATGCGGACTGGTCAGATTTTGATAAAATTGCAGATATAGGTTATTTTGCTGAAGATGTTGCATAAGGTTTTTAGTTGCTTAGAGAGTGTTATTTTGTTGAGCCGCTTGTGGTTGCTGGTTAGAAAGGAAGAAATCCTCAGTACTCATTTTCTTCTGAGGTGATGATGCTCTGGCCCTAGCTAAGGATGGATTGTTGGGCTAGCTTCTGTGTTTATGGTGAAAATGTAGAGGATGGATTGTTATGAGACATTGGAGGAAGGATATAGGCGAGTTTGAGTTGGGCTTGCTGTACTAATGGCTATTAGGAGGCCTAGGCGAGATTGATAAGGTTATGCTGTTCAAAGTGCTATTTGATAGGGGATGCAGGGATCATGTATTTAAGGTATGGGGGTTTTGTTCCTTGGGTGGGTTCTTAGTTTATGATGGTTGCGGGCTGGGATGGTTTGCTGAATTTGCAGATTTTGGCTATTTTGCTGAAGATGTTGCAGTTGGTTTTTAGTTGCTTAGAGAAGGTTTTTTTCTGTTGATCAGTTTGTTGCTGCTGTTTAGTAAGGTGCTGCTATGGTCCCAGCTTTGGATGTTTTGTTGGGCTACCTTCTGTGGTTATGTTGAATCTGTAGAGGTTGGTTCTTTATGAGTCTATGGAGGAAGGCTATAGGCGTCGGATCGGGCTTGCTGTACAAATGATTCAGTGCCATCTTTAGGAAGTTCTTGGTGATTTGTTGCTTCCCATGATCATTGATGTGTATAAAGGATAGATCATAGCTAAGCGGTTATGTTCTTATTATTGTTCTTTATCTTGATATAGGGGTATTGCTCTGTTTTTTGCCTCTGTATTGCTGGTCTTTTTCTGGTTTTATTAGGGGAATGCAGGGTCCATGTAATTTAAGGGATGAATGTTTTGTCCCTTGGGTGGGTTTTTGGTTTATGATGGTTTGGATGAGAACTGCTTGTAATTTCTTTTTATGATAATATAATATTTCCTATTGCCTATCAAAAAAAAAAAATAGGGTGTAAGAGGAACCTGACCCATATATATATATATATATAGAGAGAGAGAGAGAGAGAGAGAGGTGCTGTTTTAAGGTGCACCTGATGCAAGATGCATCAGGTGCCCTCCTCTACAGCCATCTGTTATGAAAATTTTTAAAAATTGACCATTGGATTAGATACCCATATAATGTATGTCATGTCTACCAAAAGTCACAGTGATCCAAAGGTTGGTTTATGGGAAAACTGATTGCTAAAAAACTATGATTTTTTTGTTCTTTAAAATGTTATCATTTTTTAGTGGTCAGTTTTCTCAGAAACCAACCGTTGGATCACTGTGATTTTTGGCAGACATGACATACATTATAGGGGTATCTAATCCAACGGTCAGTTTTTAAAAATTTTCATCACAGGTGGCTGTAGAGGAGGGCATCTGATATTAGCACTTCTGTGTGTGTGTGTGTGTGTATATATATATATATATATGTATATATATATATATATGAGTCTCATTCCTGTGAGGACTTCCTTATATGAGGACTTGGTCTTTTGACCAATGTAAAATGGGTATTTTTAAAAATTGAACATTGGATTTAATATTCTTCCAATGTATGACAGGTATGCCAAAAAATGGTGGTCCGATCACTATAATTTTTGGCATGCCTGTCATACATAGGAAGAATATTAAATCCCACGGTTAGTTTTTCAAAATACCCATTCTACATTAGCCAAAAGGCCAAGTCCTCATATAAGGAAGTCCTCACAGGAGCGGGACTACATATATATATTATAAGAAATGTACAGGACTTCATTTAATTATCTGAAAATAAATGCTACTTTTCATGTATATATGGCTGGACCCAAAAGATAATAACAGAACAATTAATCTAAAAGATTAATCAGAAGGAAAAGATAAGATGTTATTCAAATATATAGATGAAAGCAAAATATACATGCATGGCTGAACCCAAAAGATAATAACAGAACAATTAATCTAAAAGATTAATAAGAAGGAAAAGAAAAGATGGAATTCAAATATATAGATGAAAGCAGATTGATGTTATATATCTGGTTAATTTGTAGTCTCTAAAAGTTGAAATTAGTACCTGGCTGAACCAACTACACAAAAAGAAGAAGAAGGCTACAGAGATGAAAAGATGTAAAAGAAGGCTGGACAGATGAAAAATAGAAGTAGAAGAAGCTATATGACCAAAAATAGTGTGCAGTTTCTCTCTTATCTTATTTATTTCTTCTATATTTAATTTAAAAAATTGGTCCCACCTCAATAAATTTGTAATTTTTTTTATTTAAATTGTGGGTTCAACCTAACTTATATCTTCCATTTCATCTTGATTTGATTCGAGATTTTCTATATGATTTTTTTTTTAATAATACATTTCCATTTGATTTTTTACCCCTATAAATTTTCTTAGGATCAAATGGTTAAAATAATCTAAACAAAACAAACTTTTATACAATTATACTATATTAAATTGCGAGTCCCACCTAACGTCTCTCATTTCTCTCATCTTAATTATTTCTTATTCTTTTTATTTAGAAAATTGATTCCATCTCCACAAGTTTGTATTTTTTTTTATTTAAATTGTGGATTCAACATAACTTATATCCTATATCTCATCTTAATTTGATTAGGGGATTTTTATGTCGTATTTTTTTTTAATGTACAATAATACATTCCATTTAATTTTCTATCCAAGCCTATAAAATTACTTGGGATCAAATGGTCAAAAAAATCTAATCAAAATAAACTTTTACACAATTGCTTTCGGAATAACGCGTGAGAAGTTGTTGCTGCTGAGATTAAGGTATCGGAGCTGAGCCATGCGGTCAATTTCATCGGGAATTGCGCCAACGAAGTTGTTCATACAGAGGTCTAAGTCCTGGAGGTTTGAACAGTTGTATAGAACTTTTGAGAAGTTTCAAGTGATGTAATTGAAATAGAGATCAATGGCTATGAGGATGTTGAGTTGGCAAATGAAGGGTGGGATTGTTCCGGTGATGTTCTTGTCACGGAGGAAGATTCTGGTGACGGAACCGTTGGTGCATGTGATCTCCGGCCAGGTACAGTGGGGGGAGTTTGATGGGGTACTGCTCCAGTGGTTGATGGACGGTGGAGATTGCCAGTGTTCTTGATCATAGAGTTGGGAAGCTGTATGGCAGGAGAAGATAAGGATGAAGAGAGAGATGGTATTGATGTGGATTTGTAGAGACGTTGGGGCTATTTTTGACATTGTGAAGGTGGGAATTTGCATTTCTGGTCAGGTACTCTGTGCGCTTGACATCAAGCTGATGAGGAGGAAGAAGATTATTATATGTGAAATCTCACACAATGGGAAGCTTCTCCTATATTTGGCAAATGCAGAAAATTGATTATAAGGTAGACCGAGTTAAAATATCCCTAATGCGAAGCTTCCATTTTCATATTTAGGAGTGGTGCAGTATCTGTAGAATGGGGGCTTCTCCTATATTTGGCACAATTATGCTCCAATAGAAAGCTCCCATATTTCACGCTCTAATGAGTTTTAAATTTGAAGAAAATATGATTTGGATTATATGGAAGAAAGTGGCCATTGCCAAAAAAAAAAAAAAAAAAATCAAAATATTTTCCATTGTCAAATTTGGGAGCTATAGATGACACCTATTGGAGTACCCCTTTTCGCAATGACTCCCAAACTTGGCAATGAATGAGCCCATTGGAGATGCTCTTGATTTGAAAAAGAAAATCCATTTATGTCTTATAGACAGATTACGCCAATAAACCCGAGTTTTCGCAATATTACGTGAATGAATGTCATCCAAAAATATTTATACCAATGAACCTATTTCTATTTTTTTTTTTTTTGAAGTGTTTAAAAAATGAGGAAAAGTACACTTACACCCTCTAGTTCTGACAATTACATAAACACCCCTCTAGTTTCAATAATTACAGAAACGCACACCGTCAATGACTGAATGACAACGGCGTTAAATTACTATTTGAAATTAGTGTTACACCCTTAAAAAAAAGGATATATTTTAGTAGAGGACGTGTCTATATAATTGTTAGAAACTTGAGAGGGTGTAAGTGCAATTTCAAAAATAAAAATAAAATAAAATAAATTTTTTAATTAAAAGAGAAAAGAAAACCCACTTGAATTTTTTTTACTTCTTACTTGTTTTATATTTTGTTGATTAGACTATGCTACACAAATGCATGAATCACCCATGTCAAAACACCATCACATAATTGTAGTAAGTTATTGTCAAGTACAATTAAGTAGGTGAGGAAACCTTTCATGTCAATGCAAAAAAAATGATTAAAGCCAATCAATTGATTGCCTAATTGAGTATATCAAATTCATTAAAAATTATCTTTACCATGAGTTTTGGTCTAGTGATTACCATTATAGGTATCAAGCAAATCTTTCATGTTGAGGACAATTGTAAATATATAGAATTAAGATATGATTTAACTAATATTAATGGATTATAAATTTTTGTAATTTTTTCTACCTCAAATTGACATGATAAAATGAAATTTTTTGAATAAAAGCGTTCTCAATTTTTGAAAGGGTTTTAACCAATAACCCCCTAGTGAGAGGATGCTATACCCAAAAGTCTCTACTAAAAAATAGATTTTTAATAAATACAAATTTTTTAGATTCTAACGGAATTGCCCTCTTTTATTATAGGTAGATTTCAAAATTTACTAAAATTCATTTTCACCAATAATGGAAAGTTGCATTCAATCCCATGGAAAAGTTCCATTCAACCATATTTTCAAAATTTACCAAAATTAGTCTTCCTTTGATGTTCCCAATAACCATATTCAACAATCATAATCAAATATACAATAACTATTATAGAAAAAAACTCCATAAATTAGAGATTTTGATTTTGACAAATCAGCAGCCATTGACACTTGTAAATAGGTAAATTCAACACTTTTGTTAATGTATAAACCAGGTAAATATACCTAACTTGTATACATATGCCTAGATGCATAAATTGTCATATATTTTCAAATAGGTAAATTTATATAAAGTATATTATATGTGTCTAATATGATTTTCAACAGAAGTAAATTTACCTAACTTGTATACACATAGGGGATATGTATATTGGCATATATTTTCAAACAAGTAAATTTATATATATTTTTTTAACTTTAACATTAAACATGTAAATTTATATAAAACTCCATAATTATACCTTGTCATCAGTTGCCAAATCTCGGGGTGGGGATGACTTCAAAATTCTGGTCTCTCACTTCCCTTCCCTTGAATCATGATCCTTGTAGTTGAATCACTCATTTGTCGGGATCTGAACCTTGATGCTCTTCTACAAGGTCTTCTACATAGGTTTATCCGCTTTTGGAATTGATAAAAGAAACATTTCCATGCCCAAACAAGATTGGAAGATCGACGGGAAGAATTGATCGCTTTCAAAAATAATTAACAAAATAGTTATCTACTGACCATGTTTTTTTTCTGTGAGAATGCCATAGGATGGTTGACTATTATGCAGGGAATGGAACGGAGTAATAAATTCAAATTTTGAAATGGATGTAGTCTAAAAATTTACTATAAAGAGTTTACTATGGTTACAAATTCTAAATGGAAACCACAATAAATATAATTTCATCAAATGAGGGTAGATTTGCCAATATAAAAAGAAGTTTAACTTTTAAATATCCTGAAAGAATCTCATGGTAAGTTTTAGAGGATTTTGGATCTCATGGTACAGAATTTAGATTAGAGGGGAGTTTGGATAATTTTCCCTTTTTTGAATTAAGATGAGGTACTAACAATCAACTAAGTTCCCTTCCCCTTAACTAAATTTCTATCTTCATCCCTGGGTATACATACACATAGGAAATAATATGTGGGGTTACAGGAATGGAACACTGAATAGATATCTAGGAGTACATATAGGAAATTTCTATCATAATTAATTTGTGATTAAATTAGGGTTCAAATTTAATTTAGTGTTCTACTTATAAGTGTCCTAAGTAAAATAGTCCTAACTGGTGTCCTAATCAATTAATTGTAATTGATTACAATAATTTACTAATTTTATAATAAATTAGTGTTCTAATTAGATTATATTAATTATTATAATTGATTTCAATAATTGGTGTTCTATTTTATTTTTAATTTTTGAAAAAGAGTAATCAGTGTTCTAATTACAGTAATTTACAGTCTTACATATCTTAAATAATTCATAAATAATATAAAACCAAATTATCCAACTAATGCCCTCGACACCTTTAGTCAATGTTTCATTTAATGCATGAGCTCCCCTACTCCCAAACAAGAGTGGAGATCTTTTGTCCAACTTGTATGTACTACTTTCCTATCCCCTTTCACAAAAGTTCACCTTGAAATTTTTACTTTTTAATAAATATTCATATTTAAATTTTCAAGGTGGACTTTTGTAAGAAGAGACTGGAAAGAGATACATAAAAGTAAGACAGGAGATCTCCACTCCTCAAATGGTCACAGCAGGGGAGAAGCTTAATAGGGAGGTGCCAACCCTGAATTTTTTTTTTTTTAAATAATTATACCTTATATTTTTTAAATAAATTTAATCTTGCCTCCCCTCATCCCCTGATTTTAAATTTTTAACCTTATGCTATACCCTCCCTATAAGAGGCAAAAACCCACCCTAATTCACGTTTCAACCCCTTCTTCACATTTTCATGTAATCTTTGTGAGGCTTGACTACCTGCATGTTAGCGGCTGCACCGCTACGGATTTGAATTTGCTCTTGATCTAAGATTAGATCAACACCTATTGATCAACTGCTAGGATGCTTCAATATAATGATTGAAGGGGATCTAAACGTCTTCCTTTATTTGTCTTGATTTGAGTACTAAAAGGACAAAGCTTTTTGAGCAATAATCCTATATTTCTCACTCACTTTTTGAGGAATAATCGTGGTGATCCAACAATTATTTTTTTTAAAAAAATTGTCATTGTGAAAAAATGTGATTATTTTGTTCTTCAAAATATCATTATTTTTTCATGATCAGTTTTTTCAAAAACTGATTGTTGAATCACTGTGATTTTTTATAGGCTTGACATACATAAGAGAGGTCTCTGGTCCAATTGTCAGATTTTCAAAATTTGTTTTGCAATTGACCACATGAAGTTCTATTAGAATTTTGTAGTTTTGTTATTTCTAAAATTGGCTCTGATATAAGGTTTTTCTACTAATTGTTACTTCTTAATGTAGGCTTTACCACACTAGATGGGTCAACATGGGTGTTGATCTAGCATTGATCAACAGCAAATCCAAATCACATTACTAAACACCTACAGCAATGGGCAACATAGGAGAATCGATTGAGTAACAAAATGGAAGTTCAATTCATAAATGATAACTTGATTGTGTTTATTAAGAGAAGAGAATTTAATAGTGTTGATAATGAAGCGATCATACAATACTTTCAAAAGATGGGGCCCCGTCGAGGATAATTGTAAATGTAAAGAATTGAAATATGGTTTATCAAATATCAATGAAATTTATTAATTTTTGCAATTTTATTACCTCAATCTAATGAAAAAAAAAAAAAAAAAGAACAAAAATGTTCTTGATTTTTTGAATTGGATAAACTATTAACAACTAATTAAAGTTTGCCTACCCTCACTTGAATTCCTGGCTTCGCCCCTGGGTCACAGATTGTATAGAAAAGAAATATTGATCTCTTTAACATCTTATGAAACCCCTTTGCCATGCCACAATTATTAAGGAAAAGCGACCAAAAATCTTAGAGGACAAACCAAGGTTTGAAACCCAAAAATCCCTTTTAAGAACAAGCAGACACAGTGCATGGGAGTCTCTCTAGTGCTAAGACTCGCATATCTTCCTAGCTTTCATGAGTCATTTGGTTTTGTGACATTATGCTTTCATTTTGACTAGATATACACAAAGGGTATTTATGGAATTTTAGAAAAAAGCTTGTATGACATCAGTAAAAAAAGAAACGAAGGTTGATCCCGGTTTTACTGTAATTTATTTTCAAATGAATCCTAACATTTTATTTATTATGGAAAGAGAATTCACTAAAAGAGAAAGATTAGATCATCTGTCACATCATTTGGGACAAATTTTTTGGGATATAAAGCATTTTTCTAATGAAAATGCGATGTACATTCTTTCCTAAAAATGTTCTATACGAAAAAGAGTCCAAAATCCATTGCTCTCTCCATTTGACCCATTGAAAATCACAGAAAAATTAACAGAAGGAAACTTTTTCAAATGGTGCAATGTTTGAGACTATTTTATTTATAAATTATTGTAATGGCTGAATGAGGTTATCTATCCAAGACGCATAGAAAGGATGCTACTATTGAGATGATAGAAATTGCTTTTTGCTTTTACATAGTAGTATTATGATATTCAGTTCATATATTGCAAAAGCAAGAGAAGCAAACCACGATGTTGGCATCTCTGAAGAAGAGTCTCCAACAATATAAGACAGTTGGGATCATCATCCACAGTGAGATTTTGGAGTCTGGAACATTTTTTTGACTGAATTGCATGGTACCTAAGATGGTGACATATTATATAAATTGAGAGATGAATGATATATCTGGATAATGTGTTAAGATTTTAGTATCCAAACAAACCCATAGGAAAAACCAAAAGAGAACCCAGTTCAGTCCATTTACAATGGATTAGATCAGTACAATCCAATAGTTATCGGACCTCATCTGTTAGCTTATCGGACCGGTCAGCGGGCCAAATGGGCAGTCCGTCCATTTTGACACCATTACCCTTATATATATAACATTGTCATACAAGAGTTGCGTGATCGTAGGCTCAATGACCAAAACCCCAGTTAAGCTATGGAACAAGGCCACAACAAAAGCTTCATTTGTTTTCAAAATGCTACAGAGAGTGGACAATCCAGAGAAATTTCCTCATATGTGTGCAGAATGAATTAGCCATTATATTTTATAAGAATTGCCCGTGAATCATGTGTAGTTTTCCAGGGATACAATACGAGCTAGCTAAAAACCCCAATTAAGAGCAATAATCTGGATGAGGCTCGGTTTGTTTGTTGAAAAAATTGAGGAAAAAAGAAGAACGGAGACTCCAAGTCTAAACATGTCTTGCTGCTTGAAAAAATGAAGGATAAATTACAGAAGACATCTTTGATGTTTGGATCGGTTTCACTTTAATCCATATACCATAAGACATGTTAAAATGGTCCCCAACTTATTGATTGACAAATTAGTGACTAAAATATAGACAAATTAGTGTATAGAATGTCCTGATATTGGTAATTCACCAATGTATAAGGATTATTTAAGCATTTTGAACACTAAGTAATGCATGTCAGTAACATGCATTACTTAAATCATCATAATTAGGGCCATTACTAAAATATAGACAAATTAGTGTATAGAATGTCCTGATATTGCATCTTCCTTCTACTCTTTTCCATTGTTATTAAACCCAGACCGGGAACCGGTCCCCTCTCCAGCTGGTTTAACCCACAAAAACCCATTTTTTAAATAAACCGTTCAACCCGGCGGTTCAACCGGTCAAACCAGTCAAAAAACCGGTTAAAAAACCAATCAAGCAGTTTTTTTTTTTTTAAGGTGCTAAAATGACTAAAATAGTCCCAATATTTTTAAAATCTCTTAAAGCCAAGAAGGCTAAAAGGGCAAATTAGTCTTAAAAAATCCCAAATAACAAAAAGAAACCGAAGCACCTAATTTAATGATACAATATCCTTATCTTGCATTTTAAAAATATATGTAATAAAGATTGATCAATAGTAATTATCAATTATCAATTTCGATGACTGAACATAAATTCAAATATATGAATTGATTGTACAAACATTTAAAAAAATTATATTTTGAATCATTTACAGCTTTAATTCTAATAAATAAATAAATAAATAATATATTTATGACGTCACGGTTCAACCCGGCGGTTCAACTGGTTGAACCAGTTGACCCTTAACCAGGTAACTTTTCTGGTTCGATGAACGGTCCGGGTTTTAAAACAATGTTTTTTTCTGTACTCCATTCTTTTTTCCTCCTTTTTTTTTAATGTAAAATTTGCATAAAGTGCATATTATAATAGACTCTTTGAAATATCTTATTCTTTGGATTTATAGTAATGAACCCAACAAAAAAAATTTTAAAGCTAAATAGTAGTGAAGATACTAATATAAGGTGCTCCTTACATAAAGTTGCGTAAAGTGATTTCTGTAAAACTAGTTTCAGAATATATTTTGAAAAATCGACTGTTGGATTAGATAGTTATCTTAAATATCATGTCTGCCAAAAATCACAATGATCCAACTGTTAGTTTTTGAAAAATGTCACAATAAAATACTATGAGCTACCATATGGAGATGACCTGACGCAACTTTGCATTTGGTCAACTTGATAGTAGCATCTCTGTATATGTATACATAATTAACTAACAAATTTCAATTATCAATACACTTAAATTGAATTTTAAATAACAAAATTAAAAATTTGGTGGGCTGCAATAGTAAAAAAATTAGGAGCAAAATTAAAATTTGACAAGGAGTGAATTTCTAATTATTATAAAATATGTATATAAAAGTAACATTTTAAAAAAAATTGAGGGTGCCCCCCACCCCCGGCGCTCTCCATGTGGCTTCGCCCGTGTGACTACATACTACATAGAAATGCGACTAAATAGAGTACCTGATGGATGACAGAACAATCTCAATTCCGCTGGTAACTTGAATTCGCGATTTCACTAGTTGGAGTTAGAGCCCATTGTTTGGTTGTTCACCGGGGATGTTAATTTCCT